>VDFB02271358.1:968886030-969157824 GCA_007258455.2 Sequoia sempervirens
CTTACTCTCCTCAGATTCCTCCCCGTGAACCCTAAACCCTATGCCTTTCTACTCCTTTAACCCTCCCTTTCCTTTTATCTCTCTCCCACTCCCTCCCTCCCTCTCTCTCTCTCAAGTCTCTCCCTCCTACCCCTCATCCCTAAACCTCAACTATAAACCTTAAACCCTAAACCATTAAACCTTTCTATCATCTACCCTCAAAATTCTTCCCCTCTCCCTTCCCTCCTAATTCTCTCTCTCTCTACCTTCTCTCCCTTGTTCCCTCTCTCTCTTTCCCCTCTCCCTTCCCCATCCTAATTCTTTCTCTATATATCCCTCTCTCTCCCTTTCCCCCCCTCTCTCTCATTTTCCCTCTCCCTTTCCCCTCTCTCTCTATCTCTCTCTCTCCCTCCCCCCTCCTAATTCTCTCTCTCCCCCTCTCTTTGTTTCTCGCTCTCTCTCTCCCCCCCCCTCTCTCTCTCTCTCTCCCTCTCCCTCTCTCTCTCTCTCTCTCTCCCTTTCCCTCTCTCTCTCTCTTTCCCACCCTCCACCTCCTAACTACTCTTGGTTATATGTGTACAAAAATAGGATATCTGATTTAGATCAGATATCCAATTTATAGCACCAAATATATTACATTTTAAAATGTTTTTCAAATTAGATATTAGATAGGAATTGGATATCCAAAACAAATTGGATATCTGATTTGTAGTACTTTGTCTTGGGCATTGCTATGGAGCAATGTACTGAAACCCAACCAAAAAAAAAAGTCAACTCGGGATTTTTTCATTTTTTGGCGAGTTCAAAACGCTACTTTTTTCATGTTGCCACTTTTTGGCCCATCATGATCCTACACATACCCAGGTCTAAATCAGGTAGTTGTTATTGCTAAGGTGGGTCACTCCTTTCTTCAAAGGCCATACACTTATGATTGGGTCAAGTTCTCTTTTCTTTAGAAAATTCCTATTGCCTTTTTGATAGGTTACTTATGATTTCATTAGATGGGTTATGAAGCACTTATTTCAAACAAATATCTTTATGAAAGAAGTATATTGGCATGAAATTAAATATGATTTTTATTCCAATGTAAAAAACTACAAAGAATGGAAATAATTCTTTCAACACAAACTATTATGTAGTAGTCAGTTTAAATGAAAAATCTTACTCTATATTAGTTAGGATACACAACTAGGAAAATGATCTAAAGTGACTTATTTATCCTAGAGGAACTAAGTATATAGTATACAAAGAAAACCAACAAACCCACAACTACCCCTATTTTCAAGGAGTTCAGTTTTCTCCCCTTCTTGATCTCACTAATATTGTCTAATTACTTTAAAGAGCTGAAGGATCATAACACAACTTTATTCAACCCAGTAAATAGCTTGGTTAATGAAACTTGAAAAAAGCAACAAAAAAATTGCTACATTTGGCATTTCATGTTGAATGAAGAGTGGTGACAATAATCTACTTATAGTTTAATAAAAAACTATTTTTATAAGAAGGCTTGACATTAGAAAGATAATTTATAGTTTAATAAAAAACTATTATAGTTTTACCAACATATACTATTGTATGCTTGCATGGCTTCTTAGTTAATATATGGGGAGAGAAAGAGAGAGAGATAGAGATATATGAGTAGAGAAAGAGAGACAAAGATATATGGGAAGAGAAAGGAAGAGAGGTGGAGATAGAGAGTCAATGGATAGGGGGATAGGGAGGGAGAGATGGTGAGAGATAGAGAGGGGGAGATTGAGAGGGGGGGAGAGAAAGGGATATAGATAGAAAGAGATAGAGAGAGGAGTGAGAGGGAGATAAAAAGAGAAATAGAGATAGAGATATAGAGTAGGAGAGATGGAGTGAATGAGAGAGAAAGTGGGGAGAGGGAGAGATAGCTCAATAGATAGAGGGGGAAAGAGGGAGTGACATAGATAGTGGGAGATATAGAGATATAGAGAGCAACAGGGAGAGATATATCAATCACCCTCCCTATATCTCTATCTATTCATCCTTATCTCTTTATCTCTCTACCTCTCTCTATCTGTTTGTCTCCCTTTCTATTTGTATGTTTATCATTATCTCCCTCTCTCTCTATATTTTCTTCCCTATATTTATCTTTGTCTCCTTAAGTGTGCAATGGGTACATTGAAGAGGTCTTCAAGGAGAATTATCATATCTTTAATCAAATGGCATGATACCTTGAGCATAACTCCCCAAGGACACATGCCATCCTTGGATTGTTGACATGAAAAAACCAATCAAAATTTAGTTTCTCTCTCTCATATTAATATATATTACTATTATATTAAATATATATTATATTAATTATATTTTGTATTATATAAAAATATACTTATTATTAATTATTAATTATAATAATTTTATACATATTTAATAATTTTGTTAAAGAATATAATATATAATTATAATAAGTTGAATAATTATATTATTTATTATGTAAAATATAGCTAATATATACTTAACTATATTGTAGAATATTAAAACCTAGCTAAATGGCACCAAAATTTTCAATTTAATTAACATACTGTAAAAACTAACGAAACCAGGTTGTAGCTCGTCAAATTGGAGAAGTGAAAGGTCAATACCAGTGTCGAGGAAGAGTTTGGAGTAGTGAAAACAAGGTCAATGCTAGGGCCGAGGAACAGTTTGGAGTTAAAACAAGGTCAATACCAGCACCGACGAAGAGTTTGGAGGAGTGAAAACAAGGTCAATATCAGCGCCGAGGAAGAGTTTGGAGGAGTGAAAACAAGGTCAATACTAGCACTGAGGATGAGGTTGAGGGCACTAAGGGAAAATCAACGGCCAAGGGGCAATGAGTACTATAAGTTTGGCACCCCCATTCTCTTTAACCTGCAATTTTCATGCCTACTTTCCAAAGATCTTCTCGTACATTAGCACCTCCATTCTTGTAAAATGGTAAAAGATAAGATATAAAATATAAAATAGCTTAGTCTTTCACATTTTTATCAACCAACCTCAGGTCTTGGAAAAACTCCCATAATCTACCCACATCTTGGTTGAGGTCTAGGATTTCATCACACATAGCCTTCATCGCATGAGTCTGAAGTAACTGTAGACTTAGCCCAAGTATATGCTAGGCTAAGGTAGATCTAATGAATGGAAATAGAGGCATACAATTCTTCTTTAATACCTCCACCACAAACATATGCAAGGTGTTGGTTGTTTCTACAGTAAGCAGGTTGATCTTCTAATCTACCTATGGAATAGCCAATTCCAATAAAGGGTAGCTCGAAGGACTTGGACCAACTGACGAGGATTTTAAAGACCTCCTACACTTTGGGCTCTGCAAGACCCGAGAGGGTGATCCCTTAATGCGTTTACAACCTCTCCACCATCATCATAAACAACATTAACAACAATAGATAATCTCATTTAATAGCTCAACATAATAGGATAATACCAAATAGAATTGGTTATTTATCAATAATATCAACTATTTGGAGCATGAGATAACTATAGCAACATTTCACAGTATAAGATAGTCATTGATTTGCAATTTGTAGCAAGATCTAGGTAAAGGAAAACAAATATTGAGCCATATGAATAAGTACAACTTAGATCAGTGCCATATATCCATTGGAGGAGTCAAATTTATAAGCATCTAAGGGTTTATGACAGATTTAACACATAACATATAAGATCCTTGATAACATTGCTTTACAATCTCACCAATATGTATTCTAACCCAATACTACTTATCAAATCCTTATACAGAACATATCCACCTATAATCAAATTCAAGCATTTTAATTAATTCCTTGAATTAAAGCTAAAACAAGAATCATACACACCACAACAGTGAGATGAACGAAACAACCCTTGATCATTTTATTCAAAATTCAAATATGCTTGTACAATGGAGAGACATGAGTTTGAATTAATCATATCAATTCAAACGCCAGTACTGTCATAAAACATCAAATCCTCATGAATTCAAAACCTACTATAGAATGACTCAAAACCTAAATTGCATTTTCCCTAAAACCATCAAACTTTACAATTTTCTCTGCAACTTCATCTAGAATCGACCAAAAATATCTAACTTGCTAACCTGTACTTATGGCCTTGAAATTCTTCTTATAGAAAAAGAAGGAGCAAACAAGCATCAAGCTAGAAAGCACACGTGTCACTAGCCAATTAGACCGCCTTGTGATATTCCAAAAAGTAACGGCCCAAAAGATCCCACCCAAGGCGTAAGATAAACACTAGGGTTTTACATGAAGACAAAGGTAAAACAGCAACCTTATGCTTTTTCCAAACACCATAGATGACCAGAGACATAAGGCAAGATAAAAATGGAACACAAAGAGCAAAATTTTGAAGTTCCATCACAAGGAAAGGTCTCCTCCCTTCTTGGTAGTGATAACCTACTCCACACACAACCCTTAAAAATTATGAATAGAGGAATATAATCTTTGAAGAACTCAAAGTTGATTCTCTCCTACTTGATGCAATTAGTCATTTTATCCTTACAAAAATTTATAGTGATTACTAGAGGCACATAGAACAATTCTTCATAATAGAAGAATTTGATCATACTTTTCCAATGATGGCAATATGAGAAAACCTTAGGTTAAATGAATAATTCCTAGCTAAGTTCTTTAAATCATGTCCAATCATATAAGAGAAGACCACTACTATGTGTACCTAGATACTATGGAGAAAGGCTATTTCGGCTCTTTCATCAATCATCCTACCTTAAAACATACCAAAAGTCTCCTAGCAATTAGACATAGGAAGATTTAAGATGACTTAAAAAAAAATTATTACCAAAGCATAAACTTATGATGACTTAACCAGGCCTAGTACACACTCCCTCCCCGTTAACCACTTAGACATATGGTTCAAATTAAATGTAAATTTGGTGCTATTTTTAGTCATGTAGGTGTCCAAAAATCCACTTAGTGGTGTTTCCCTTCAAGTTTATTTACTTGAATGAAGAGTAAAAGTCCTTTGATTACAATTAGAGAATACATTTGAGGCCTTGGTTGTGTAACTGGTGGACCATAGTCACATTTAACACTTGTTACAAAGTTTGGGAGTTAAAACGTTAAGTAGATTTGATTTGTGATGGACACATTTGGACGGTAGTAACAATAACTTACAATCTATCAAGACTTGACTACCTTATAACCTGTGAAATTCTAGCGATGAAATGATAGATTAATCATAATGTCACCTTAGGATCACATCACCATGAAATAACTTCATCCAACATCCTTATGAGTGTAGGTACCACCAAATAGGTATTTGTCAGATTTGTCTTCCTCAAGTGAGGGAAATTCAAGAAGAGAAGAAGAAAGTGAGATATGTAGTATGTCTAAAAGAGGGAGATTAATTAGAGGTCAAAAGATTAGAAAAAAATTATGTAAACACATGGAATTTTTTCTTGCTGAAGGGGGGTCATGTTCTTATGATGATGAGAGCATAGGCGATGTCGAGGTTCCCTTGAGGTACAAACATCTACGGAAACAATGGGTACCCAAGGAACTTCCTCCAATAAACTCTGATTTTTGTGTCAACGAGAGGATATATCGCATAGCACCATCGTCATTACATGGTTTGGGCCTATTTTGCATGGACGACATAAAGGTCTGTTATGACAAAGTTCTTGAATTGATGGAGTATGTCGACCCTATTACAGTTACAAAGATTGGATGCAACTGGTTTGATATACAAGTATGCATAGGTATGCACTGTCAGCAAATTATATACAACTAAAAGATAAGGATCAAAATAAAGGAGTGGCTATGTACATTGATGAAAGGCCAAAAGCATCAGGGAATATTGTAGGGTTTATAAACAGTACATGACCTGGGTCAACAAATAAGCAACCCAATTGCATATTCGAGGCACACGAGGGAAACCGTGTATTGTATGTGCAATAAAATCAATAGTAGGGGAAGAGTTGCTAATCGATTACAATTTGAATCGCTTAGTTACAAACACAGTTACTATGGGGGTGGTACATACTATGTACCATTTCACCCAACCTCCAATTAATGACTCCAATATACCATTTTATTCTTCTTCTTCTTTTTTCATAAGTCTATTGGTTTCATTTCGGTAATGTTTTTTTATATTTAATTTTTGTCACAGCGGGACATTGATCGTATGGAGAAGGCTCCAGCCCAGAGCATAGATCACGATGTATGTTCAGGCGCTTCTACCCAACAGGTTTACCTCATTGTAATTGTACAAATTAGATACGAGAAAAATGTTTTATTATGTTGTTGTTTTCATAAGTTTATCGGGTTAATTTCGATAATGTTTTTAATATTCTTGTTGCAGTTGACTGATCGGGGAAAGGCACCAGTAGTAGACAAGAGCATCCATAGGGAGGTCCAATCAATATTATGTGATGATGACATCACTTATTCAACAAACCCTCTCGATATGATAAGGAAGACCCAAAAAAAATGCAATGAAGAAATCCTTAAGTTGTTATTCATAGTGCCTCAAACAGATGAGATAAGAGAGAGGGTTAAAATATTGATTGAGAGATCACAAAACTTGCAAGTAAGTTGTCATGAGGTCTTTAATTATAACATAATTTCATTCATGGATTTATATTTTGTACTCTTTTATGTCATGAACTAAAATATGTGTTGTTTTTATAGGATTTTTTGTGTCCTCATGATGCTCCTAGCCATGATCAGGGTATTGCAAGTGCTGCCCGATGAGTAGGGGTTTGTACAAATGTCCATTCTGATCTTCCTACACATACATCACATCATTTGACCCCATCATCCGTGCCTATATTTTCATCTGAAATGTTGACAACACATACCATGCAAACATCCATTAGTGCACCCTCTGGCAGTGAACGCATGCCATAACATACGTCAAGACATGTACCTGGGGATATAGAGGCCACTAGTACTGGTGATATTTTAGCAACATTTCCTAGATCTTCCTGTATTTCTAGTACAGGAAAATTTCCAGTCACATTTGTGGTGACCGAGGATTTCATTCCCATAAAGATAGAGAAGGTCCCAGGTACTTTAAAATGTTTTAATTATTATTATATATAATTCAATTGAAATTTACTTATTGATTGCTCTTTTTAGACTATTGATCCCATGATTATTTTGCAGGAAATGATATTTTTTATAAACATCTAAGTGATATTACATTCGAGCTCTTCGTGCCCACCATACGTACATGGTGGAATGCCCAAAATCAAGATTTAAAAGATGAGCTCATTAACCGTTTAGTTGTGCTCTTCGGTGATAAAACATTCAACCGAACCAAGGTCCTTAAGAAAGTTGGTACCTATATAAAGTATGTGAGGGACCAATATAGGTCATATTTAGAGAAAAACAAAAAGTACGAGCATCCCCCCATGATTCTGGAGAGGGAGTGGAAGGACCTGGTGTCAGATGGAAAGGAGAAGGATGAAAAGAAAAAAGGAAAGACACCAAGGAAGGTATGTGATACTATCAACAATGTAATTATATATTGATTACTCTTTCTTTTTACATAATCTAACGTATTTCAAACTTTTCATAGGTTTCCTGACACATCAAAGGAAAAAAAGGAAAGACTAGAAAAACACGGGCAACAAAAACTTGGCTCTAGTGGTTACATGAAATTAGTCGCACGAATTGTAAGTATCAATAAATGAAATATTGTATCCAAATAATAAATTGAAAATAATTTTGGTTTTATCACACCATAGAAGCAAAATTCATGATCTTATGCAAAAATGTAGGGCTTTGAATTCAACAGAGTCCCCATAGAAGAGGACCTGAAAATTGCCTTCCAACAAGGCTATGGAGTCGTGGTTGAACGCCTAAGAGTCTTGACTAGGAAAACACAATCTTCCACTACATCCGACATGCAGGTAAATAAACTCAATAAAAATTCAAGCAATGATAATACTACACATGACTTTGGAATGCAGCCTAGTGAGGGTGGAGAACAACCTGCAGATGAAGGTCATAGTGTGCATCTTGGTACTTTAGAGCATGTAGAGCGTTACCCATGTTGACATGATTGCTAGAGAAGATGAACATGATGTGGCCCCATCAGGTAAAGAGGACCACTCTAAAGTTCTTTTAAACATATTTAATTGCAATTGGTGTATTAATTAATATAACATTTCGTGTTTCAATTTTAGAGCATGTAGAGCGTGATCAACATGTTGAGCATGATTAGGCTAGAGAAGATCAGGAACATGATGTGGCCCCATCAGGTAAAGAGGACCACTCTCATTTCTTTTAAACATATTTAATTTCAATTGGTGTATTAATTAATGTAACCTTTCGTGTTTCAACTATAGATTAGGATTTAGAGGGTGTTCAACATGTTGAGCATGAGTCTATAACAAAAGTTCAAGAACATGATGTGGACCCATCAGGTAAAGAGAACCACTCTAATATTTTTTTAATTAATGAAATTGTAGACACAGGATTTTTCCCTAACCCTGATTAGGGATTATCAAATTAAATCTCGTCCTCTGATTTTAGGTTTCTGTCTAGAGTCGATCTCGTCCGTCCATTCAAAATTATGTTTTCTATAAAATGTCAATTTTGCTCATAATTTAGGGACCACCTCATGATTATAGGCATTATAGTCATTTATCATTCATAGTCATTTATCATTTATCATAGGCATAGACATTTGTTCAAATCCTTCAAAGCTTGGTGTAGGACTTAGACTTGTATTTTCAGATTGCTTGCATATCAAATCTGAGGGAAACACATCAACCAACAAGCTAGAAGGTGTTACAAAAGTGAAGCATGGAAGTCTTGACGGTTTTCTGGTATAATCGTTATTTTGTTTACTTCCTTTGTATTTTTTAATTGCTTTGGGTTTATTGTCTTCTTTGATTTTCTAACATTGAATCTAATCCTAAAAATAACCCTCAGTTACATTGGTGAATCCGACGTGAATCCTTTGATCTAGCTTTCCTTTTGTAGGTTTTATTGACTTTTTGTTGCAGATATGTCAATTTTTGGACAAAACCCCAGGTTTTACCAATTTCTTCATATATCCTACAAAGCTGCGAATTTTTCTACAATATTTTTACAAAATCTTGTGCATCACCTCAAGAGGCTACAGTAAAAAAATTGAGAGTTTATCATCATTTTTGTAGGAGTTATTGTGATTTTATTTTTTTCATAAAAAAATTTTTTGGACGCAAATCGATGGATTTTTCAGAAATTTTTACATTTTTGGAAAGCTCTTTAAATTCTAATAGGGGTCTTTGTTTTATAGATTTAATTTGCAGATCAAATACACTGCGAAAAAATCTGATTTTCATTTTTTGTATGCTTTTCACAAATCCACGTTTCTGGGTGCAAGACAAGGAATTTTTTTGACTTCTTTACATTTATGGAAAGCTCTCAAAAAATTAGCAGGGATCTCTTCTTTGATTTTTTATTTTTCAGATCAATAAAATTGTCAAATAATAAAATCTAATTCGGTTATGTCAAAAACATGTATCTGAAATTGCAATTTTCTCATGAGCTTGTTTTTTTTCTTTGGCTGCATTATAATATTGTTTTTTTGATCTTGTAGGTGATCATAAGGAGCTATAGTAGCAGAAATATTAGTCATATATAACAGATTGGAAAACAAAAACTTTTGAGTTTGCATAAACATACGTTTGTCGAAGACTAAAAATCAAAGAAATTCCTAACTTGTGGTCTTGTAGGTTCGAGTGTCGAAGATTGAATACTATACATTGTGCTTATCTTTTCTAGATTAGTACACATTTATTTTGGTGCACATAAATTGAACATGTTTTACTATTTTTTCTGATTGTGTTTGCAAATGGTAGGTGATTATGCTCTCACCTTGTGAAAACTTGGTGATCAGAAAACCATATCCATTCTATCTGTTATACACCCTCACGATTTAGTAATCAAAGTATCCTCTCCCCTTGTGCTTTCAGGTGATCCTGGGTGTAAGAGAAACGGTTACTAACTCTAGAACTTGGGCCTATTCTGGTGGGAAAAAGTACTCACCCCAGGATGACTCAGACCGGTAGCACCCTGACACCGAGGGACTTCCAACCAGTATATAAAAGTGGATTCTTGGGGAAAGCCCAAGAATCACGCGTATGGTTCTGACGAGATGGATCCAAAAGGGGACTCTCACCACATGGATCATGCCCTACAAACAGAATTCCTGCATTAAACACCTTTTGTCTTAGAGTCCAACCTTTTTTGGCCACGTTGCTTGATATAGTGCAGGGTACAATATCATGGCCGAAGACACACTACTTATCCTCTTGAGTAGAGATAGCCGTTCTTGGGAAGTCACTACCCAAGAATTCAAATTTGGTGTGCTTGAATGATGTTAATGAGTCGTGGAGGGGAGCCAATGCCACAAAAATTCTAAGCTATCTGCTCTCGGGAAGGAAACGTGTTTATCACCAATCTGGGGTATAAAGGTGGGCTATATCAAGTATACAAACCCTTGGCCTATTGGCATTTTAGGATTGTACTTGTCTTATGTGCGCTTGCTTACACTAAAACATTGTGCTTGTCAAGTGTTTTCTAGATTTTCAAACAATATACACAACATTCACAAATCTGGACACAAACAATCGACCTTAGACAACTCAGAATTTTCAACAGAACATCAAAAAACAATCTCAGTCCTCATTTTGAACCTTAGATTTTGCACTGTTCATCTTAGTCCTCATTTTGAACCTTAGACTTTGCATTGTTCATCTTAGTCATCATTTTGAACCTAGACCTTGCATTTATACCATTAAGTCCTTAGTCAAACATCATCATCTTAGTCCTCAGTCGACATTTTGGCTTTGATCACCTTGTCATCTTACATCAATCATTTCCTTAGACAAACGTTATCATCACCTAGTCATCCTAGTCGACATTTTAGGAAACATAGTCTTGCATTTTCATCCTTATAGAAAATCCAAAAAACATAGGTTGTCATCATCCTCACATTTAGTTATCATTCTCATCATCCTTATCTGAGCAATCCCTTTTTATTGTTGAGACTAGGCTTCAAAGACAGAGAGGACAAATGGAAAACTTTGGACAAGATTTCAATCCCAACATCAATAATAACACTTATGACAAAAACCAACATTGGACTTTTTCCGACCCATTTCACAACATGAACATTCAATCTTCCATGAACATGCCATCTTCATCAAAAAACCCTTTTGAACCATTCATACAAAGAGACCAAAATGGACGAGTATATGCAGAAGAATTAGAAGCTGCAGTGCAAAATCCTGATATAGTCTCCTTCGTAGAAAACTCAGTCTTACGCTACCCTCAAAGGTATCTAGCCATGCTTTTGGACCAAGGGGCTAAGTTACCACAAGGCTTTGACATAAATACTTTTCCACCTCCATCCATTTACCCTCACTATCAACAGTCACTTAACACAAATCCTGCCATTAATTCCCAACACACGTCTACTTATTACCCTTATCCTAACCTTGACAAGGGAAGTCAACTATCCGCTAGTCCATTCCATGTCTCCACGTCATATGCTAGTCCTTCACCTATTAATCCCGTCCAAGTCTGCATCCCTTATCAACCATCTACCAACTCATGTCAAGTCCCCACATCATACCATATCGATCTGGTCCAAGTCTCCATGTCCTATTTCAATCAACCTTACACCAATCCAGTCAAAGTCTCCATGTCATATCCTTGTCCTTCAACAATTAATCCAGTCCAAGACTCCATGACATATCCATTCCAAGACTCCATGTCCTATCCTTGTCCCTCGCATGCTAGTCTAGTCCAAGTCCCCATGTCTTATCCTAGTCCTTCATATACTAGTCCAGTCCAAGTTCCCACGTCCTATCCTAGTCCTTTGTTCATTAATCCTTTTCAAGTCACCCCCTCACAAGCCACATCTAGTCATGAAAATTTTGTCATTACTCAAAGTCAAATCCCATTTAATAAACTTGAGGATACATGTCAAAATGAAAGCCTAAAGCATGACCTTATAACATCACTCTCATGTCAAGAACAAGGTAGTCCATCCCATGACCCTATCTTTCAATCCATCCAAGAAGTTCTTCAAGATGATCATGACATCCAAAATACCCCAACCCTTGACAAAGACTTCAATCCTAATTACATCACCCACGACAACCCTACCATTGACCAAGAAATCCAAGACGATCCACTCCTTGACCTTTATGCCATTCATGATCAAACACTTTCCGACCTTATAAAGGCCTTGACTATTGACACTTCCCACAATGAGACACTTGCCTTCATGGGACACATAGACGATATTCCTCTAGAACAAGAATCTTCCACTACAGACATGCTTGCATATGATCAAGTTATAGCTAAAATCATTAGACTCTATGACACTAAACATAATGATGGCTTCGACATTTCCTTCGAAGCACCAACAGAATCATCTGAACTTGACATGTCATAGGATCAAACCAAAGATATCAGTCAGGAATATGTCCAACATGACAATGAAGCTAAGAACTTTATCAACTAGGGTCATCTATCTTTGTCAGAGCAGGCTTTCTTGCAGATGAAAATATTACAAGTGACAGTATCCACATACCTAATGATGGGTTAGCATCTTGCTTTCAAAACAACAAATACCCCATCGCAAACAGAATCTGTCAAAGCATGCAATATCAAGGAAAAGGACTAGGAATACACGAGCAAGGCATTCTAAAACCAATACAGCTTCAGGAAAATTACAGACATCAAAGTCTTGGCTATTCCTTAGTTAGTAAATCAAATGATGTCAGTGGTACCTCCTCAATACTGGGGGCAACTTTGTCAGATACAAATGTCAAAATGGAGTCCACGAGAAATCCTTGTCATAAGATTGCTGCCAACACCCCCTCCACCCACACCATGAACTGTCATTCCATCATAAATAAACCTTCCCTTTGGAACCAACAAAAACAAAAGTCTTACAAGTCAAAAGATCAAAATCAAATTTCAAAGGCCATTGAATCAAACAAAAGGACAAGTGTACAAATGAAATTAAAATGGATCCCAAAGAAAGATGGATCAAACAAAGACACCAAGTCAAATACAAAATTCAATCACAATGTGGAGCCACAAGACAAGAGGACTCCACATATAACACATGTCCACCTCCTTCAAAATGGTCATCAAGCAAGGCATCTAAGAGTGTTGGTTCCAAACACCATCCCTCCAAAATCTGTCATACACCATACCAAGTTTGGAGAATAAAAGGTGATTCATCCAAACGTCCAAACAACCTTTCCACATCTACCATCATTTGTCATAATCCTACATCTCGCCTAAAGTCCAAAAATCCCACGTCACAAATCCGTCACATCATGGCAGCAACTCTTTACCACAAGGACTCTCATGGCACTCTATTGCGATGTGCGTATTTTGATAAGGCCAACTCTAGTCTCAGAAAGGATCACAATGACATCAATCAATTGTATACAAGCGCTACGATCCTGACAAGACAACTCCTTCAGAAAGGTCATTATTGGCATATCATGGCACCAATCTCTACATCGGTACTGTCAGTGGATTCAAAACAATTAGTGGTCATCTAAAGCATCTAGGCTATCTGCAAAATTAGAAATACAAGAAAAAAAAAATTGAAAAATTAAAAAATCGTCACCCTAATGAAAACCTGGCAAACAGGCATCTTGGTGACACCAAAAAAATCAAAAAGTCAAGAAAATAGTAAAGAGAAAAATTTCATCCAACGGTGAAAACCTAGCAAATAGGTGCCTTGGATAAGTACCATGATGAAAACCTGGCAAACATGCATCATGTGTAAAATAAATTGTCTATGTGGAATTTTATACTTGGGGGCAAGTCGTCTCATTTTCCCATGCCTTCTTCATGACATTGACATCCATCTAAGCCCTATCATTTCCATGCATTTTTCCCACTTACCTCGGTCTTGACATAAAATTGGCACACATAAATCATGCTTTGGGAAAACTCTTGACATGTCTATCCTTCGGTCATACACGATTCACGAAACATCATGGCATTGACCGTCATAGTCTTATTGTCCTTATACGACATAGTCCTTGAAAATCATATGACAATTCCATTAGTCTCATGTCTCTCATCTTTTACCAAGGCCACCCCCTATCCTTTCATGTCTATCACCTATCTTGGCTTTCCCTTGTCAAACAATCTAAGGATAATCATCATCCCATCTAGTCCTAACCAAGTCATTCCAAATACAAAGAGTCTAATCCATACAAGCACATTATCCAAAATTATACTTGACTGTGTTCCTAGCCTGGCTGTAGACCTCCATACTTTCATCACATTATCATCGTCATCCTCACGTTGTTTCGGGATGTGTTCTTCCCACATCAAACAATGTTCTCATCACCTATCAATTGGTATTCAGCTTGACTAGGGGCACAATCATGTTTGTCCTTGGATTCTCATGTGTAGGCATCAATCATATGCATTTGTCACGATCCTCTTAAACGTCAAAATCCAAAAACATCATAAAATGTCCTAAAAAAAGACAAAAACATCATAAAATGTCCTGAAAAAAGACAAAAAACATCATAAAATGTCCTAAAGAAAGACCTAAAAATCATAAAACGTCCTAAAGAAAAACACAAAAATATCCAAATCAATGTCAAAATCCTAAAAATGGAGTCAAAGTTAGTCATGTCAGTCAGTCCATGTCATTGTCGAACTACGTTGTTTCTAGCATTTGCTATGTAGGCAAGGCCATCAGTCGATGAGTCCCTGAGACATTAGGTCAGTCCTTTTAGGTTGGTCCAAATAAAATCATGGCATTTGTCACAATCGTCACATCAGTCAAATAAGTCAAACATAGTCAAACTCAGACACAAGACAGTCATTCAAAACGTCAATGTCAAAATTGGTCAAAATCAGACAACATAGTCCAATCAATCATACAGTCAAGATCAGTCAACTTGTCAAAACATATTAGTCAAAACAATGTCAGTCTCGTCACTCTTTGGTCCTCTTCAAGATGTGTCCTTGGATTTGGACCTCGTCAAAATGTCCTTTGCCTTTTTCAGGATGTGTCCTTCCTGACAATAGGCCCCGTCAAATTGTCAACACCGTCAAATTGGAAAAACTCTTAAACTATCAAAACTAGCAAACAAACAAGAAATCAATCTTTGGAAAACAAACATTGGCAAACAAAATAAAATGGTTGTTAATCTTTTTGGTCTATCTTGTCTTATCTTTTGACTATCTTGGCTATTTTGTCTTATTATTTTACTGTTTTGTCTTTTTGGTCATGTTACTAGCTACCTCGAGGATGTCCCATGAAGGATTTAGAGGTGCGATGATGTCTCCTGGCCTATTTTATTTTCTTTGACTATTGTCTGTGGATTCTCTTGACAAAAAGACTGGGGCAACTTCGCCCTTAGTATGAGTTAGGAAATTCCTTGTCTATGACTGTCTATTTTTCAAGTGGATGACCTTGCACACCTTGGTCTACGTCATATCATGGTGTTTGTTGTCCATTTGTGTCATTTTTACTGCCCAATGATGATTTGAGCAATGTTTATTAGTTCTTTGGCAAGTTTTGAAGGATTCTTTCATCTAGTCTACATCTTCATCATCCATATCTTTTGCACTAACATTTTTTTTTGTCTCTTCATATTCTGGTCTTCTCGTCCATTTTGAGAGCACACCCATGTTCTTGGAACCCATCTTTCCTCTCGAGGGGGCATACTGCTACCCTCCTTGTCATTCTTCCTCATCGTATTTTGCACTGGGGCATATTTTTGACTTATTTTCTTTGTCACATTGCGCCATGCTATATTATGACAAAGAAGGGAAAAATTATAGACACTTAAAAATGACCTAGGCCTGCAAGCTCTATTTTAACCACTTTCATCCTAGCATAATTATGACATTTAATTGTCCTTGGACCACATTTGACTATTAATTAAAATAATTCATAATTATTTAATTAATTCATGTCATTTTATTCTTCATGATTATTAAATAAATAAATGTTATTTATTTATTCAATACGTCTTTAATTGTCTAAAGTCTTCCTTTAATTAAATAAATTTTTTAATTTGTTTAATTAGCTTTATCCATTTATTCTTCCTAATTATTAAATAAATAAATTTTATTTATTTATTCAATATTTCACTAATTTCCATAATTAAATGAATTTGTGAATTTATTTAATTATCAGTCATAATCCTCTAAAATTAAATAATTATCTTTAATTATTTAATTACTCAATTTAAAATATTCATCATTTTAAGTAAATTTAAAATGATTTCACTTTCTTCACTGTCAGTCCATTTTAGTAAATAATCTGAAAAAGATTATTTATTATCTCACAAAATCCATATTTTGAGTTGATTTAATTCAAATTGGTAGCTTTCTTCCAAAATAATAAAAAAAGCAAGCAGATTCTTGTTTTTTCAAAGCTGCTTTTCAGTCCACCTTTTATCTTTTTGATTTTTGTAATCTCACAAAGCAAGCAGTCTCTTATCTTCTTGATTTTTGAAAATCTTTATTTCTCTAATTAATTATCTCATCTTTTCTCCACCACCAATCTGATTTTCTTAGATGACATCTCAACCGCTTGTCTAAGGATTTTGCCCTAACCCTGATTAGGGATTATCAAATCTCATCCTCTGATTTTAGGTTTCTGTCAAGAGTCAATCTCGTCCATCCATTCAAAATTACGTTTTCTATAAAATGTCAATTTTGCTCATAATTTAGGGACCACTTCGTTATTATAAGCATTATAGTCATTTATCATTTGTTATAGTCATTTATCATTGACATAGGCATAATTTTACTTAAATCCTTCAAAACTTGCATAGGACAATGTTATAGTCAAATATTGCTCACACACTCGATCTGAGGGCATCAATCATACACTGCAAGCTAGGAGGTGTTATGGAGGTGAATCAAGGAAGCTTCAACGAGAAATCTAGTATAATCGTTTCGTTATTATTTTCTTTCTTTGTGCTTCGTAACTTCTTTGGGTTTTATTATTGATCTAATCATTTGCTAACCTCAAACCTTAATCCTGATATTTACCCATTGATACAGAAATACTTGTAACAATAATAATAAAACATATTAGTTTAACATTTCTTTGTTATTGTAGCAGACCCCCCCTTGCAGCGGCGTCCATGTTGTGAGCAGACGACTAGGAGTACATTAAGATCACGACCAGAGGACAAAACAACTAAAGGGGGGACAGATGATTTAGAAAACAATACTCCACTTCAGATTTTTTTAGCTTTATAAAAGAAACAAAAAAAAAAGTGATTGTAATCATATCATGACAACCATATTTTTGATAATATTTTGATAATATGTAAAAAATGAAAGAATGAATATTATATGTTAATGAATGAATGTGAAAATGTTAATTAATGAATGTTATATGTTAATGAATGAATGTTATATGTTATTAATGGATGAATGAATGATTAATGTTATATGATTGGGTATAGGGGAATTGAGAGTGATGTGAGGGGGGGAGGGGCCAAATGAGCTTCATTCATCGTCACGTAGGTTGGCCGCTGTTAAGTAGATGAATTATGTCTAAACAAAAACTTTCCATCTTATAGATAATTAAATCCTTAATATTTGAATAGTTAGAGCTCGAATAATGCTTGTATATGCATGTGTAGCAATGCCTTCAAACTTATTTTGAGCACTTTGCATTGTTATAATGTATAATATCAAAATGACTTATAACTTTTCTCATACATTCATCAAAAAAACATTAGGCTCTAGAGATGTAGTCATCTATTTTGATGATTACTTGTCCTCATAATTTTTCATGTAGATCTGTTTGTAACCTTATTTTCTACCAATCAATTTGCAAACTAGTCACATATTAAGGACCTTTCACTAACTTGTAGTCATCCATTACTTCATATGTTGCAGGTTGTGTCTATGTGCCAATAAATCTTGATGATTGTGAGAACTTTAATCCAACAAGTGTACCCAATCTTTCTCAAGTAAAAGTCTTACCTTATTTTATAGTACTTTAAATGGTTAATTGAAGGTGCTTCTTTAGATCACCCTGGATTAAAATATTGTATTAGATGGGTAGTATAATGATTGAGGTCCATTGGAACATAATTTATTGGACTATGAATAGTGGAGATAGCAGATATTGGAAGTTCATTACATGTCTCATGTATGTGTTAGTATTTTGATGTTTAATTTGTTCAAGAGCTTGATTAGGTCAAGAATATGTTCTACAAGCTCTATTCTCTTGAAACTGCTCAACATTTTCCCTACACATTTTCTCTTTAATCAAGATGTTTCTTAACTCCTTCCCTTGTTAGCCCTTGGTTGCTCTAATAATGATTTTTCTAATTCTTATTAGTATATTGAATAGTTTAGAGCTCGAAGTAAGTCTTTTTCATATTATTTGCTTGGTATTGTATATGCATGTGTAGTTGCAGGAGCCTATGTAAAAGACAATTGGTCTCGAATTCAAATATGAATATAAGTACATTATACACAAGAAGATGGTATCTATTCTATGATTTAAAGAACCACAAAATAAGAAAATTAATAGGTTCCATATGTTTACTTGCTCTTAGACACTTGTTTAATTGGTGAGACCCTCAGAATGTCTTGTTGATAACCAACAGTGTTCAAAACTCCTGAAGAAGTCAGATCGGTGTGACATTGGATTTGTCTTGTCAACGGAAGTCATCGGCAAGACATGGACTATCAGAGTGAGTTTTCTATTCTACGTTGATGATTGATCTCTCACCGATGGGTTGGCTCTGGTGGTCATTGCCAAGAGTCTCTGCGATGACATGGTGTAGGTCTATTTAAAACTCATGAAGAGGTCAAATCGGTGTGACATTGGATCTGTCTTGCCGATGAAAGTCATCGGCAAGACATGGACTAGCGAAGTGACTTTTCTATCCTGTTTCGATGATTGATCTCTCACTAATGGGTTGGCTTTGGTGGTCATCGCCAGGAGTCTTTGTGATGACATGGTGTAGGTCTATTTAAAACTCCTGAAGAGGTCAGATCAGTGTGACATTGGATCTATCTTGTCGATGGAAGTCATCGACAAGACATGGACTATCAAAGTGATTTTTTAATCCTATGCCAATGATTGATCTCTCACCGATGGGTTGGCTTTGGTGGTCATCGCCAAGAGTCTCCATGATGACATGGTGTAGGTCTAACTCCTAAAGAGGTCAGATCGGTGTGACATTGGATCTATCTTGCTGACGGAAGTCATCGGCAAGACATGGACTATCAGAGTGAGTTTTATATCATGTGCCGATGATTGATCTCTCACCAATGGGTTGGCTTTGGTGGTCATCGCCAAGAGTCTTCGCGATGGTGCATTTCAATGAATATTTATAATAATAAAAAAATGCATTGTTTCATCACAATTTTGACAAAGGCCACCAATGAATCACCGAAAAGGTCCGATGAAGTTGCTATAGCTGCGATGAAGGCTTCGTCGTAACTCCTTGCCCATTTCATCAAAATGGCGACAAACTTTTGGTGTTGTTTCAACACTTCGGAAGAGCCATTGCAATTGAATTTTGGTTGTAATTCGTTGGTGGATACACAAAGTTTTCATCAATATTCTGAAGAACATCTCAGTCATTTTATGATGTCAACGACCGACGAATCTATACCATTATTTCAACGTTTAATTTGTCGTCGAAAGTTCGACGAAAAAATGGCGACAAATTTTTTTTTGTCAATTCGTCGATTGTTTGGCAAATGTTTGTCGAACGACCAACGAACGTTTGTCGGAAAATGGAGTCAAATTCAGTAGTGTGGGAAACTAGCCAAAGGGACAATAACAAGTGTCAAACTAGGACTAGTACTAGGTTCAACACTCTTTGTAGGAGATTTTTCATTTAAGCTCATGGAAGAGGAAAACAATGTATTCAATTCATTATGCATCTCTTTGTCAATTTTAGCAACCTCATCATCATCATGCAAGTTAATGACAACAAGAGGCCGAATGATAATGTCCATGGAAGAGTTCAATTCTTGTTGTGGTTGTTGTATTAGATTGTTTTGTTTCAGTGAAGGGGGAGGCACATCATGCATTACTTCAGTCAAGTTTGGGTCTTCATGTAACCTGCGAGCAAGGGCATGACATCTACACCTACACTCTGTAGCACCTCAGTTTCTCTTATTTTTCTTTTCAAGTTGTGTTTGTGTAGGATTGGGTTGATCAACCATAGGTTTCTTTTCTTCCCTAAGGGGATGAACGAAAGGAACCACAAGAGGTTGTTCGACCATTTTCTCTTTGATTTTGTAAATCTATTTTATTCTAGGAGGTGTGATGGGGTTGTTCTTAGTGTCTCTTGGTCTTTTGTAGGAAGTAGGTGAAGTTTTTGTCTTAGGTTTGTCTTGATTTTCTAGAATTTCTTTAGGCTCAAGCATGGTTTCGTCTAGCATGGTAGGCTCGGTGGTGGGTGGGGACATGTTTCAGAGGGATAGTTTTGTGATCTTCTTTGCCTTGAACTTTTGATAAGATAAGAAAAAGAAGTCTTCTTGTGGTTTTATAGGTTCCATAGTTTCGGGCCAAAAGGAATCTAAGGAAAATTTTCCTTTGGAGGATAAAGGGCTTAAGCCAGTATGGTAGACAGTGAATATTTCATTGTCAAAGGGAAAATTTAATGGAGTGAAGCCATGGAAAGCCTAGCTTCACATGAAATTGGTCTGACTACAGGATGATGGAGAATGATAAAACTAATGTTTTCAGTCCTATTTGTAAGGAAAGAGTGATCAATCCCATCATAGGGAAAGAAAAACCATTATGTTTCTTGATCCATTCTTTTGATTTATCATATATATCTTGATAGAGTTCATGCAAAAGTAGGAATTCCTTAGTGATCACATTCTCTCCATGGGAGATATCTATTAATATCCCATTAGTGGGCTTGTCATAGATATGGCTGGCTATGTAAATAGGACCGTTGGGTGCATGTTTAAGTATATCCTTAGAGGAGAAAGCAATGTCAAGAGGATTCTTAGTTCGGCCCTTAGAGGAATGATTTCTATCACTCCTATCATGTCATCCATAGGATCATTATCTATAGGATCATGTTGAATAGAATCATTGTTATCATCATCTATATCAACATTCATCACATCATTCTTTGTAGTTTTCCTGGCTTTGACAAATGAAATACTATGTTTGGGCATGGGGTTGGTAAATATTTTCAAGTTTTGGTTAGGAGGGGCAATGGACTTATTTCCTTGATCACAACACCTCCAATGGAAAGACGATCAAAATAAATGAGGTCTTGCATAAGTTGTTTAAGATGCTCACAGTGTTTTGTGCCATGTCCATTTTGTTTGTGATAGTGGCAATAATAATTTGATCTAAAGCTCAGGGGTAAAGGCTTATTAGGATTGGGTGTTTTTATGGGAGGAAAGGTGTGAATGGTGATCCAAGACCTGCACAAATTTAAATAACAAACACATTATTAGTCCAATATGCAAGTTAGAAACAACATTCCCCATGAAATTCATTTGAAATATGAAAATAAGAAATAAGTGAAGAACGCAAGTAAAAAAGCTATTAAATCCTATTTTAATGTCTAAACTCTCAATCCCATGGGGGAATTGGTGCCATTTTGATGTGGAAAATGGCCCTTTCCCAATTCCTTGCAATCTTGATGATCAATGCTAAAGATTTGATGCTCCTTGATGAAATTTCTCCATAACCTAGCTATCAAATTATGAAAATGGATGAACTTGATTCAAAACATGAAGATGATAACTTTGCACAAGTTGTGGATGAAAATACCTAAGATTGTAGATGAGCTTGTGGATCCAAAATCAATAAGAAATCCTTCTATTTATAGAATAGAATGATGGAGGATAAGGAAAAATGGATGAATGTAGGATCAAAAACCAACCAATAGCACAATGCCACTTGTCAACATGTCAGTGGACAAAGGTGGAGCACATTTTGAGGAATGTGCACATTAATGCTATTAGGTGAAAATTTGAAATTGGAGAAATGACAAGTTGGAGGGAGAGTAGAAATGAATTAAATGCCACTTGGCTCAAGAAAATGACATGTAAGAGGCCTTTAATGCCTTGTTGGATGGACAAGTACTTTTGGGGGGAGATTTCAAATTTGAGGAATATTCCATCCTTTGATGCCTTTTTGAATGAAAAAGAAAGATTTATAAATTAATTAAATTGATTTTGATGAGCATATTGCAAAAGCTAGAGGATTTGATGGATTAAGATTAGGATTAATCAGGATTTGATTAATTTAAGAGGAGATTAGCTAATTTGACAATTTGATTTAGATTTTTGGATTAATTTAAATCAAAATGAGAGGAATAATGATTTTAGACTTAATTAAATAAAGTTTTATTTATTTAATTTAAGGGAGGTGACCTTAGAGATTAATTAAATAAAATGAGTTATTTAATTAAAAGAGGGACATTAGGATTAATTAAACAAAATGATTTATTTAATTAATTAAAAGATGAAATATGATGAATTCAATCAAATAAGGGTTATTCGATTAAATGGTTAGTAGAGAGATAATTTAAGTAGAATTGGTGTTAGTTAATCAGGATCAGGTGTACGAGATCAATCGGTATAGTTTACGTGTCTACACAAGGTAATCATTTGTTGTTCTAAATGTTGGGACATTGTATTATGAAGGGTATCGGGTAAGGGAGTGAATTGTCTTTTTGGGTCCCCATAGCTAAAGGGTATCATGGCTTTAACAACAACTACTTGGTTATTGACATTTTGAGTTGTTTGTTGAGCGGGGTTGAATTGAAGGAACCCTTTATTCTATTTTCTAAAAGGTTTGGAATTATTTTGGTTTACAAGCTTGGATTTCTTAGTTCGGCTAGAAGTGGACTTTGTATCTCGACTACTAACCACATTTTGATAATCATGAAGAGTAGTACACAAGTGCATGAAGGATGGGAATTTCATTATAGTGAGATTTTCTTGAATCTTTCTTTGCAAATTTTCTATGAACATCTTTTTGAAGGTGAAGGTCGGGTACCTTGACTTTGATTTGGGGATAAAGCGATTGATAAAGTGAGATAAAGTCAATTATCTTTTCTTCTTCTTTTTGCTTGCATCTCATCAAATCGGCCAAGGTCATATTACGAGTCATATGCACTTGGAAATGGTTAAAAAATGCCTCTACAAGTTCATTGAATGAACAAATTGAGTTGTTCAGTAAAGAAGAAAACTATTCCATGGTGGTGTCTTTCAATGATCTAGGAAAGAGCTTAGCCAACAATTTATAATCAAGGACAAAGTCACTACATAAGCTAGTATAAGCACTAACATGGTTAGAAGGATCTCCCTTCCCTCCATATTTCTCAAATCTAGGCACCTCTATACTTGTGGCATTGGTGTTTGCAATATCTCCAAGGACAATGGACTACCTTTGACATAATATGTAGGTGGACTATTTTAATTTTGATTGATGGTGGAAATCTATTTTTGAAGGGATGTAACAGTCTAGAAGAGTTGGGTTATGAGAGCATCATTGTTTGTGTTATGAGATGGAAGTGAAAATAGTGAGGGGGTGTATGTGTTTGAGGGACAAGTGAATGGAATGCTTATATGTGGTAAGGTAGTAGGAGATATAACATGTGATGCCACATAGGAAAATACCCAAGGAAGGAATCACATTACTAGTTTGTTGCATTGTTGTGGTGACTTGTAGATTGGTATAGGTAGGTATTGAGGAAATCATTGTGGGAGGAGGAATTTGAGTTCCTCCTTGTCTTGTGACATTTCTTGTACGTAAAGGAAAACTAGTCATTGGAATGAGGTGTTTTCAAAATATTTGAACTATGTTTTTCACAAGGTCAAGCCCATCTTCACTTTCAGGGATGCAGTGAATGTTATCTATGGTAGGGATGGCAGTAGTTGAGATGTCATTTTGTACTTGATGTTGTAGGTTTTCTAGGACCTTATGAATGTGGATTATGTTTTCTTGTGGGACACTATCCTTCCTTGTTTCAACTTGCATACTACTTGAAGTCAAAGAGTTGTTAAGGGTATTGTACATACCTAGTGTACTAGTGTTAATACTAGGAGGGAAAGAACTAGACAACACAAGATCCACAATGATTGTACTATCATGGGATGACATGAGTCTTGAACTTTGTCTCACTACAATATTAGAAATAGGACACCAAATACTCATACAAGGGCTACTAAATTCAAGGTGAATGCAAATACAATGTATACTAAGAACAATGAAATGCTTGTAACAAAAATTCCATAAATTGAAACAAAAAGGTAATAAGAGCAAAAAAAAACTCAGGAATAGAACTTTAAATGCCAAAAAATACAGTGCAGAATATGCAAAGGGACTAATTTTCCTAAGGTGGCGAATGAGTCCCAGTGAGGTTTTTTTCAAAATTTTCAAAAAATTTCAATTGAATTTTATGCTTTTTATGTTTTATGATCTGTATTTGATATGCAAATGTAGATTTTCAATGATTTTCAATGAAATTAGATGCAAAAATGCAAGCTATATGAGCTTTCAATAAAACAAAATTTGAAACCCTAGAATGCAAATCCTAATGCAATGTTAATGCAAGCAAGATCTAGGATGACAATGGAATCCAAATCAGAATTTTAATGTTCTAAATGCAGGTTCACCAAAATGAAAGGTGGATTTTTTCTTTTCTTTTCCTCTCTTAGGGTTTAGAACCTAGAAAGGACAATTTCCACTAACTTTCACTCAAGAACAAACCCTTGGGATCTCAGTACCAAAGAGAAAGAGATCTTGCAAGATGGCTATTCTAGGGGTTGAATGTAAACTAACAAGGGGTTCACCACCAAGTAAGAACTTGGAAAAGAAAATGAAATACAAAATGCAATACTAAACCCTAATTGAATTTAAAGTAACACTAAATGACCTAAAAAAGTGAATGAACTAAAACAAAAAAACTACAGAAAGGAAGGTGTGCACCTGGAAATCTAGAAATAGCTAGATGGAGGTCTGAAACAATAGAAAATATAACTTTAATGCTGACTAAGACTCTTTTTCCAAGCTCAGCAAATCAGTCTAGATTCTGGAAAACTATGTAGGAACATGAATCTGCCAAATGGGTATCTAAACCTGCAAAAACCTAAAATTTGAATGGAACTAGGACTCATTCACTAGAAGTGGTGAATTAGTCTAGTTGGGCTTTTCTAAGACTTTGAAGGTTGATCCTGCTCTTCTCAATCTGCTCTATCCTTCTTGATTGGTTTCTGGATTTGAATCTCTGACTTGCAACCTGTAGGTCTTCTCCAAGGCTTGGTGACAACTTTGACAACTTTGAATGACTTGACAATTTTTTTCCAATCTTGCTCCTTAGGAAATTTACAACCTAGACTTGCAAATCACACACAAAGGAGAGGGAAAAATGTTGTTGGGTTAGTGAATAGGGGTTTTCCTTGGTCAAACCCCTTGTTGGTAATTAAACCTTGAAATAGAATGAAATATGAATGGAGAATGATGAATGAACAAAATGTGATGTTACAACTCACCAAACCCTTGCAATAAAGCATTGCAAATATGCTAGAGATGGTTGCAATGTATGTATATCTTGATTCTTTCTTGAATTATGTTTATCTTGAATAAAATGCTTATTTGAATCATAAACCAAAACAAACATGATGTATGAAGTCCTTCACATGATGATTGATGCTTGAAGAATGTTCTAAAATGCTTGATAATCTTCCCTTGAATGCTATTGAATGCCCTTAAATACTCTTGTGAATGCTTGTGAACTCAAACTTGCTATAAGAATGAACACTTGAATGATTGGGGTGAAAATGAGTGAAAAAACCTTGTATTTATACTCAATTATGCAAGAATTCCCAAATTTACAAAACTACAAGCTGAAATCAGATCTAGGAGAATAAAATACTGTCAAAAATTTGAATTAATTTTGATTTTGGGTCACATGGGACTCATTCAACCAAGGTGGTGAATGAGTCCCATTAGGCTTAATTTTTGGGACCAATTTTGAAAATTCCTAGAAATGTGTGAAACCATGTTCGAGACCAAAAGATCTAGGTGGAACCCATTTTCTCAAGGTGGCGAATGAGTTCCAGGTCACTAAATCTATCCAAATCAAACCTGAAACACTTGAATTATGATTGGCTAATTTATTGGTGTCAGAATTATCCTCAAAAAGATGTATTAAATGAGGCTTGTGGATGCAAAATAGGACCAATTAAAGAATAAGAAAGCCCAATTATTAATGAAAAGCCTAGAAAAGTATGAAAGTGTGTTACAACACTTTACAATAAGGAAAGATTAAGTTTCTTTTATTAAAAAGAGGTTTATTAGGTGTAGTTAATTAATAACACCTTAGAAAAGTGTGAAAGTGAATTACAACTCTTCATAACACTATACTAAGGTACCATTTAAATCTATTAGTTCACAAGGAGCCAAGACCTAAAGTGAACATGTCAACCACATTATAACACTAAATCAAGGCAACATTAAGCTCAATTTTACAAGGAGAGCCCAAAGAAGTGTGAAAATTTCCCTAATGACATTTTTTGACCTTACATTATCGCTCTATTAGAGGGAGCCTTAGAAAGGTCAAGAGAGTCACTATCAAATGGAACACAATTAATAGAACAAACCCTTTTAGGAGAAGGACTAGTTGGTGTCAGATAAATAATAGGCCTCTTAGGACTTTGAGGGGCAGTAGAGACATATATTATATTTATAGACTCATCACAACTAGTGTAGTAATTATTTGAAGACATATTCTCAACATTGATCTGGGGAAGATTAGATGTGGAAGGAGGTTCATCATTCTCTAATGTATTGTCTCTAGAAGAGAGTGCATTGGAATGAAGAGATGGTAGAGTAATGTTAAAAAAGGTATCAATGATTTCATCTTCTTGCAACAAGATATCCCTCAAAGCAAGAGGAATCTTATGAGCAGGATCAAAGATACAAAGTGACATGGGCAAAGCCAAGTCACTATCACATGCATGAAATGGAACATCATTAACATTTTGAATATAATTAGATACTTAACTCATAAAAGAAGATATTAAATTCATTTTGGAAATAATAAGTTAAGTATAATAAACAATGCGTAAACAAGTTAGCTAATTTGGAACAATCTAGGGGTCGACAGAACTAAGAAAAATCAAAAATCAAGATTTTCATTTTTTTTATATTTTCTAGGTTCTAGTAATTTTCATTTTCAGAGGTCTTTGAAGCAAAGTTTTGGGTTGAAACTTGCGTCAATCCATAAAATATGGCTTCCAAAGACATTCTATTTTAGGGAATGAATTATTCCTCTTGGAGACCTTTCCAACAATGTAAACGATTCTGAATTTTGAGCATTGAGTCAAAAGTTATGACCTCGCCAAGTGAGTCTCTTTATTCTCATGAGATTCCCAAGGGGTGAACTTCCTTAAACTACCTCAGGGAACAAAGCAATATTTATAGGATCAAAAAGAGAGGGTCACAATTGTTTTCTAGACAAACCGACGGGCTCTCGATCAAAGGATGACAGTGCGAAATAAGGACGATAGTGCAGAATAAGGAAAAAAGTGTCATGTGATGGAATCTTAGAGGCGCACTGGAGTCTCGTATAGACCAGAAAGTGAGAATATCCGAAAAAACAACTTAGTGATTACTAACAATCAAATTCCTAAGAACTTATAGAATGTAGGAAAATGATAGAATGTAATAGAACTAAAATAAGGTAAAGTATAAATGATAAATATAAAGAGAAGAGAGGAAGTTCTTACGACCACCCAAGTAATGAAGCCTCTAACACATGAATATCTTCAATACCTGCATGTGTAAGATCGAGAAAAAATGTTGGGACTATATAGGGGTTTGCCTTAGTCAAACCCCCGTTTTGGTGTTCCCACCTCCATGGATAGCTAGATAGAAAGAGAAAGTGAACAAAGTTTAGGGTGATGCCACAATAGTGGTTTACAATTTCTGGGAGATCCTGATTTTTGCTGAAATCACATATTTTTAAAAAATATAATGATTTAAGCCTTGAAATTTTCCATTTAAAGGATTCCAATTGAAGAGGGTTTTATCATACCACCTTAGAACAAGCCCCCTTGGATAGAACCCCACTAGTTATTGGATACACCTATCAAAATGCTGATAAAAAATAACTTTTGATTTACCTTTTTCAAAGAATTCATGTAGTCCCCTTCCTTGTGTATATGTAACCTCCCATTCTTAGTTTTTAAACCAATACCTATAATGCTGCTATGTCTCCTTTGAAACATTCCTATCAACCAAGTGGAAGCACTAGATATAGTTAAAAATAAATTTGAAAGAATTAGAATTTTATCCTTCATGGAAAAAAAGTTATGCATTTTACACTTTTTAAAAATGTTGTTTTTTGGAAAAAACTGCAATCTAATTCCAAAAATTTTGAAAAAAATATATTTAGAATCTACAGAAAAAATGTCATGAAACTCTAGTTTACATCATCTTCAAATTCCTCATGGTTTAGGCTCTATAGGTTCCCGAAAGTGAAGATTTAGTTAAAAAAAATTATTTCAGTGTCTAGTTTGGCCAAAAATTGTAAACCACTATTGTGGGATCACTCGTAAGCAAATATGGAGTGATAAAAGAAATCCCCGCTCAAGGAGGAGAACCTGTATCACAAGATATAGATGAAATTGATAGGGGATGTGTCAAATCCTAGAATGCTTGCAAGCATATGGTAAGAGAGATATTAGCTGTAAGGCTTAAGGAAGCTAAGAAGGGAGACAAAGATAACTGTAAGAACCAAGAGTGTTTCAAAGAGTGCTTAAGAGCTTAAGAGTGTTGTTGTAGCAAGTTGTAAAGAATTGTGCAAGAAAGATAACAAAATAAATAGAGGAAAAGGAAAGAGCCCCAGCTAGAAAGATTCAGAAGACCCAAAATAGATTGAAAAGATAGTATATAAAGAGAGAATATGAGGTAAAAGAAGCTTCTCAGGTAGTTACAAGGCGTCTTGGGCTATTACCACCGAAAAAAGAAGCTAAAAAGTGGCAAAAATGCTCAAAAATGGTCATTTGAACATAAAAATTTCACAGGATGCTAGCAAGGTGTGCAGACATCCACACGGTGTGCTAGTGTCAAGACACATCGCACTAAAAAATGATGAGAATGGGAAAATCACAAGGTTTGATGCAAAGCTGATGCGTGAAGGTAGCTACTGAAAAGGGGTCTTGAGCATCCTGAGAGGAAAAAAGGCTGATGTCAAGGATAAAATGAGCCTACACAAGATGCTAAGGGAGTGGACACTAAAGTGGATACAAGAATGTATGTGAAATTGCAAGGGGTGCAATTTTACGACATTACATGATCATCATTGAATACTTTCTAGTTACAAGTATTGTCTCAAATGGATGGTATTGTTTTAACCTCAACCTTATATATCCTAAAAAGAATAATATCATTAGGTCTCAAAGCTATACTAGCAAGAAGGTCTACCATTTTATTTTTGGACTTCTCCACCTATTCAATAGAAAATGCTACAAATAATTTGATTGTATCCCACACAACATCCTTTTATTTCTTTAACCTTATATGTTTAGACACATACTTGACTTTGATTTGGGACACTACCAACTTAGAATCCCTTACAACCCTAATTTTTTTAATATTGTATTTTATAGCCAAGTTAAGTCTTAATAATAAAGCCTCACTTTTTTGCAATATTATTGGTGCATTCAAATTTTAGAGAGAAAGAGTACTTGTAGGACCTACCTTTTGGTGATATAATAATCACCGCAAAACCTAATCCTTCCTTTGAACATACCCCATCAAAATAAATGGACCATAGATCATTTTCTTGAAGATTTACCTTCACTTATTGAGCCATATGTGCAACCTTTTCCTTTTGAGATGAAGAATATTCAACCTAAAATTATCCATGTTAGTATTAATTAAGTAAACCGCTTCATCTATCTGCATATCCTACACAAGAGTAGAAGACCTTTTTTCTCTACTTAGCTTCATACTTTTTCCATTGATATCGATCATGACATATGACAAATCTAATTGCATGCTTCCTCCAACTTTTAAAAACCATTTTCTTGATAGTAACATCCCATATTGATGTGGGATGTCTACTACTATAACATTCACCATAAATTAGTTCTCAGGGAATGCAACAAGTCTAAACTATACATCTTTTATGGTTCCTTTAACTGTAACTTCTCTAGAATCCATGGAAAATAATTACCATATTCCTTACTCGACTATAATCCTAGTTCTTCTATAATTACTAAAGGACTAACATTAGTGGAGGCCCCAAATATATCATGCAATTCTTGATCAATTTATTATTAATTTGCAAAGTGATATAAAAGGGATCTACAAGATTTGGGAATTTTGTTAGAGTTGTCACTAGAAATACCTCAGGTATCTCAATATTAACTTATTCATGTTCAAAAAATTTCAACTATTTATTACCTTTTTCAGCTAGGGTAACTCCCTTTTTCTTATTGTTAGGGGATATATTTGTACCATTGATAAGGGAAACTACCTCCTCTTTGTGTTCTTATATCCTCATCATCTCCAACAAATGAACAAACACTTTAATTTGTGACAAGATTTGAGCCATGTCCAAAAAGATATATTTAGGGATACCATAACTTTGATTAAGTGGTAGGACTTGATTACTATCCTTTTCATCTTTGTTTTGCACCTCAATTCCTTGAGAACATCCAAAATTTTCCTTCTCTTGTTTTTCTTCCATCTTTTGATATTTAGTATTTATAAGAGGAAAAGCACTTTGATTCACATGATTTTTAATATTATGTGTTCTTATTTTTCATCCTAGGCTTTTCTTTCTTTTCTTGACAGAGAAATAATATCTCATCTCATTTTTGTTCTTTTATGAAAATACTTCCTAGTTTTCCCTAATCATTATTGATTGTGTAGACAATGAAAAATGGCTTAGGCCTACGATTACATTTTTTATTATCAATTCAAGATACCCACAAATGTGATTAAATGATTTTATCATTTAATTATAATTAACATCCTAATTCCTCTAATTAATTAAATAGTTTTAACCATTTAATTAATTCATTTCATTTTTCTTCTAAAATTGGTTAATTAATTAAATTACATTAATTTACTTTAATCACGTCACCAATCAATTCTAATCTCTTCTTTTGATTAATTAGACAAGTTTCCTAAATTTATTTAATTATGCCATTTAAATTAAATCTCTTCTTCTTACTAATTAAATAATTTTCCAAAATTTATTTAATTTCCCAAATTTAATTAAATAAATGATTAGTCATTTAATTAATTAATTCTATCTTCTCATTTAAAGTGCTTCCTTAAAATTGAATATTTCATTTTGATTATGGAATCACATACACACAACTTCTTCCTCAAAGAAATGAATTAATTTTATAATTAATTCTTCTATTTGAGCACATCTCTCCTACATTTTCAATCTAATATCTCATGCATAATTCTTTCCATTCCTAACTAACACTCTCTCTCATTTCACTCACCTAACTAATTTGTCATCTCCTTTTGACTCACACACTCTTTCAGTTACATCTCTTGACTAATCAATCATATTAGCTAACTATCCAATCAATCTAATCAATAAAATCAGCTAACTTTCCAATCAATATAATCAATCAAGTCACTTAACTATTCAATCAAATCCTCACACTTGATTTGGACCATTCAAACACAAATCAATCTCAATCATTGAATCTGTGAAGTTTCTATAAAATAAGATTTTAATTCTATTTTGGGTAATCAAAATCTTCAAAGTTTTGTTGTCAAAATACTTACAGGCTAACATTGCACACTCATGATCTGAGGGCATTTGAGCATTTCAAAGAAAAGTTGAGGAGAATAATGGAGATGAGTCAAGAAAGCATGATAATTAGGTGATATTGTTCTCGTTTATTGAATTCTTTGGTTGCATTGCACTTCATTATCGATTTGGGGATCTTAGCATGATCTAGGAATGTAGACACTGAAATCTGGTTTAAGCCTGCGACTTTAATATTCTTAATAATTTTTATTTCTTCCATGGTCATGATTAAACAATGTCAATTATTTAATTATTCACTAAATTCTTCATTTCTTCTATTAATTAAATAATCTTAATTATTTAATTGATTCACATTTTCTTTATTCTATCTGATTAATTAAATAAAAGCTTTTTATTTAATTATGTTACTAATTAACCTTATCCTTCTTCTTCAATTAAATAAAGTCTTATTTAATTCCCCCCCCTTTATCATAGGTCAACTATAATTAAATAAATCTTTTATTTATTTAATTATTCATTTAAATCCCTTCGTCACTTAATTAAATAAATCTTATTTATTTAATTATTCTTCAAATATCAATTCTTGAATTAAATGAATTATTTAATTCATAAATTCTATTTTAACGCATTCTTCTATATTTAGATAATTGTGCAAATTATCTAAGTATTCACTTTTACCCGACTCAAAGATCTATTTAAATCACTTAGTTAACTCTTGATTTAATGTCTGAGTGGCTTTCTCAAGTAATCTCTTCGTCAAATCATTCAATCATCCAGTGCCAACTCAATTGCATGTACATGAAGATTAAATAAATATTCTTATTTAATTAATTAAACCTTGTGTGTGCATTTGAACAAGAGTTGCTTTAATCCATCTTTATCTTTGTCATGCAAAGATAATTCTTCTGTTTTCAAATACCAAACTCAAAGATTAAATCATTTATTTAATCTTTATTTCTATTTCTAATTGGTATCACTCATGTCACTATTAACAGTTATCAAAATGCATTTCTAATCTGTCGATCTCAACTGTCCGTTGATCTTTCAATCCTGACCTGTCATTCGAATGATCAATTTTCTATAAATTGATCTGTCATTCTTCATTCCAATCTCTTTCAAAATCTTATGACTTTTTGGAGCAACTATCTTGAATCTTCGATGTTTTGCTAAATCATTCTCATAGGCTATACTTGCACGAACTTTGAAAATCTAAGGGAAATTATACTACAACGGCAAAATGGAGAAGGGAAATCGAGATGATACATGGAATTACGCACATATTGGGTGAGATTGTTCAGTTTACTTACGTTTTGACTTTCCTTTGTTCTCAATTGCTTAGCTTAGATTGCATTAGAGTTTTAGATTGCATTGCATGTTTTCTCTGATCTGTTTCTTCTATATTTTTCTTGACATTACATTTGGTGAACCCGACGTGAAGACACCATCTTCGCGTATCTGTAGACTTTTATTTCATTTTGTAGGTTTTTGTACGGAACGACGCATCTGCTTGATGAAATGCCACAATTGACATTCAGAGATGCATCAGCTTGATGAAACAACGCAATTGAATTTGTTGGCCGCATCTGTGAACAAAAATGATGCATTTGAAAAGGAATCACGCATCTATCATTTTATGAGCCGCAACCAACAGGTAAAATACTGCGACGCATTTGATAGAGAAAACGATGCATCCGACTAGTATATTTTTAGGTTTTATACTTTTAATTTACAATTTCCTTTCGTGTTTTTATTTTCACTAATCTTATGTTTTCAGTGCGTGTCTTGAGGAGTTAACAAGTTTTTGCAGGACGATTGACGAAGACAATACTGAAAACTACTAATGAATCTTTCTGCAGAATGCATGTCGAAGACCCTAGTTAAATTTTTGAAACAAATTGTTTGGTAGTGGAGTAAATATTTCATTTGGATTAAAATTAACAAGTGTCTACTATGTTTGGTGCGAAAGAACAACTGTGTAATTACCCTCATGATTTGGTACATCAAAGTATCCTCCCCCCTTGCGCATCCATGCGATCCTGGGTGTAAGAGAAACGGTTACCAACTCTAGAACTTGGGCCTGTTCTGGTGGGAAAAAGTACTCACCCCAGGACAACTCAAACCAGTAGCACCCTGAACCTGAGGGACTTCCAGCCGGTATATATAAGTGGATTTTTGTGGAAAGGCCAAGGATCACGCGTATGGTTCTGACAAGATGGATCTGAATGGGGACTCTTGCCACATGGATCATGCCCTATAAATAGAATGCCTGTACTAAACACCTTTTGTTTTAGAGGCCAACCATTTTTTAGCCATTGCTTGGTATAGTGCAGGGTACAGTATCATGCCCGAAGACACTCACTACTAATCCCCTTGAGTAGAGATAGTAGTTCTTGGGATGTCATTAACCAAGAATCTGAAATTGGTGTGCTCAAATGGCATTAATGAGCCGTGGAGGGGAGCCAATGCCACAAAACTTCTAAGCTATCCACTCTCGAGAAGGAAAGGTGTTTAGCACCAATCCGGGGTATATCGATGGGCTATACCAAGTATACAAACCCTTGGCCTATTGGCCTATTAGGATTGTACTTGTCTGTTGTCAAATTACACGTTCTTTGAGTGCAAAATCAAACTGAAAATACTTTGTCTTATGATTGTCTTTGTTTTCCAAAACTTGATCACAAAAAATAGCGTCAGTTTTATATCTCAAATCATTGAAAATACAACAGAGTCACAACTATTCACCAGAAAGTCACAATTGTTCTGTCGAGTCACATCTATTTACTTTAGAGTCGCATCTACCAGATTAGTTTTCATTTTCATTGTCAAAAACTATATCTATATTCAAAAACCACACTTGTGATATTCTGTGACGCATCTGGCCAGGTGAGCTGCAACTGTAGTCTCAAACGACGCATTTGCCACTATCGCAGAAATTTTACCAGTGCGTAAGTTTAGGAAAACCACATCTATTACAGTCTGAGTCACAATTGCCATCACATGTCGCATCTATTAGAAACTTAACCGCATCTTCCAGATTTAGACACTGAACTTTACCAGAAACACACAACTGATTGACAAAAAGCCACAACTATGAAACATAACCGCATTTGATAAATCCTGCGACGCATTTGCTAGATTATTAGAAAACCAGAATTCACAATCACTATCCAAGTCAACACTATAATACCAGTCTTTGATCTATCTTACTTGTCCTTGGATAGAAACCTTAAACAATTTTCTCAATTTTTACATCCTTTAGGTATCATTTAGTCATTACTATAGTCATTCTGATACTGAGTCTTACTTTCATCTTTGAGTACATATTTTCTTTAGATTTAAACTTCTGGGAGGGTCACATTTACAAACTTTAGGATAGGTCCACCATATACACTCTAGAAAAATCATAGCGTCAACGAAATTTGTCATTGAACCTAGTCCTATCAACTTATCATTTGTCCTACAGAGAGTCTTCCTAGCTCATCAGTCTAGTTAGGAAACTCAACTTGTCTTTGATCCTCATCCTACATTGGTTCCTTGACTCCACTAAATTCACGCCTTGGTTAGACTTTAGGTAGTTGGTCCCCCCGTCTCGGGTTTACAGAATTGATTACCTTAGAAGTTTTCTTAGACTTTGAATCTTTGGATATTGTCATATTAGACTAGCGTCATCCTAGAACATTCCTTATTTTGCATTCAGAAAATCCCAAAAACATAGACTAGAGTCATACTATCCATAGACGTAGTTTTACATTCCTTGCATATTGAGCTTATCTTACATGGTTGAAACCAGGTCTAGGAGAAGAGAGAGAGAAAAGATGTTGAGCCCAAATGAATTCATCAATCCATTCTCCACAAGACCTCATAGGAATTTATTAGACAAGTTCACCACTAGAAACACTCAATGACACATTACAGTAGAAGACATAGAGGTTGCAGTACAGGACCCTGAGTTTGCCTCTTTTCTAGATGAGTACCTAGCAAATGATTTTCAACAGTACTTATCCAAATTGCTAGCTAAAGACTCTACCTTACCTACAAGATTTAATATTAGCACCGTACAAGCTCAACATACACAAGGGACTAATACAATGACTACTAGTACTACTATACCTCAGGTAAATACAACCATACCCTCTAGCATACCTACATAGAGTATGACAGTCCATAGTTCTCCATTTGGTACATCTGGCATGACATCAAGATTTAATTTCACTATGGGGGCATCATTGTCCACTCCCTTCGGTCCTCTTGTTGGGAGTAAAAGATCTAAAACATTGACTTCTACACCAAATGTCAGTGTCATGAGTACCATACCACAGTCAATAGCCATACCTAGTGTTCATGTCACAGGTACCATACCTCAGTCAACAACCATACCTAGTGTTCAAACCACGCGAACTATACCACAAATTACACAAACAAGAGGCATTCCCTCATTCCAATATGGCAATCAGAATCCATCTTCCCAGATTGGCAGTCAGAATACATTCACACAGATTCCAAATCAGAATCCGTTCTCCTAGATGGGTAATCGAACCCATTCTCCCACATTCCAAGTCAACACCAATTTACATAGATTCTGAATCAGAATCCCTTCTCCCAGAGCGGTACTCAGAATCCGTTCACACAGATCCCAAGTGAAAACCAATTTATGCAGATTCCAGACCAAAACACGATTACCAACATTCTGAATCCAAACCTACCTCAAATATCAACGTTCAATCGAAACCCATCATGAGACCTTGGATTTCAGAATACATACACAAATCCGCATAATCCACCCAACACATCATTGACCCAGGTTGACGTCTTGCAAACACAAATGCATGCACTACAAAAACCATTAGACAACATGGCGGTGTCAACTAAGAAATCCTTTTCAACAAAGGAAATATGCCCATTTCCCTTTGATAGATCATTGTACATGACCCCTTTCCCTCACGAGTATTGTTATGCCTTGCATAACCACCCCATTTCGAACTTGATTAAAATGGGTCCCTCCTTTCTATTTTATTTTCCTTTGGTTTTGTGTTATGTGCCTTAGGAGTTTTTCTTTCTTCCTTGGGCCTTGTTTTTTTTTGTTGTTCTAGCGGACACAGAATTGGGACTGAAACCGAACCTTGGAATTTCTTCCAAGTTTTGGTTTCCATTCCGTTCTCGGTTCTGGTTCTACCCCTTTGCGCTTGTTCTTTGTTCTAGTGAACACGGAACAGGGATTGAAACGGAACTTTGGAATTTCTTCCAAGTTCTAGTTTTCGTTCCATTCACGGTCCTGATTCCCCCTGTGTGTTTTTTTTTCCTTTGTTCCTTGCGTTTGGTCGTGGGGTGTTTTATCCCCTTCTTTTTCTTCTTTCTCGTCTTTTTCCTTGTTCTCTTTGTATGTTGTCAGAGGCGGAGTCAGGATGGAAACTAAACCAATAACTTGGAAAAATTTCATGGTCAGGTTTTGTTCTACCTCTGCCCCCATCGGGTTTTGTTCCACCCTCGTCATGGTCCACTCGGGATTGGTTTTCATTCCAATCCCACTTGCGTTCGTTTTTTCTTCCTTGCGTTTGGTTGTGGGGTGTTTTCTCCCCTTTTTTTTCTTCTTTCTCATCTTTTTCCTCGTTCTCTTTGTATGTTGTCGGAGGCAGCGTCAGAATGGAAACTGAACCTGTAACTTGGAAAAGTTTCAAGGTCGGGTTTTGTTCTGCCTCCGCCCCCATTGGGTTTTGTTCTGCCCCCATCGGGGTCCACTCGGGAATGGTTTTCATTCTGATCCCACTTGTGTTCGTTTGTTTGTTGCTTATGTTTGGTCTCTTTTGCGAGGCCGGGTTCAGGAAGGATTTGGGATATGGAGTTGTTACCAAATTCAGTTTCCTCATCTGGGTCTGACTTCGCCCCTGCCCTGCTACGAGTTCCCAGGTTTCTTTGCTTTTGCAGATGCGGAACCAGAATGGGAATTGAACTTGGGGATATTGGTCACTTTCGGGTTTCGTTCCCGTCCTAACTCCAGTTCTGATCACTTGGTCGATTGGTCAATTTGTGGCTCTATTTATTTGCTTTCTTGCGAGGTTGGAGTGGGAACGGTGCGATGAATTGAAAGTTAACAAATTTTCTTATGTTCAGTTCCCGTCCCGACTCCGGTCCCAGTTCCGATTTCATTTTGGTTCCCATCCTGTCAGTATTAAAGGTAAGTGTTCTTCCTAGTTCTGATTTGGTCCCGCCTCCGCTAGAGTTGAGTTTTTGCTAAGTGTGAGAATGGAAAAGGTATGAAAGGTAATACGAAGAATGATATTTTCTATGCTTTTAGAGGATTGATGAGGGCATTGTTTTGCAGGGTTGAAGCATGTCAAGAACGTCGGATGCTGCTTCTCAAAGGGGTCAACTTGAAGAAAGATCTAAACAGAGAAGAAGAAGTCGTGAGTCTTAATGATAGATGCTACGTCTACTGGAAAAAGTAGATCGATATTAATGACAATGCTTCAGAACATTCAAAGCAACTTTGCAAAAGGGTCTCGAGGTCAGGGATGAGGGCTGCGAGTTAATGATGGTGGTTGTAAACAATCTAGAGACCATGCCTGAGGGAGATCTTTCGCTGACATGAACAGAGTATATGCATTTAATGCATGATTGAATTTGTTCAAAAATCTTCTAGGGCCGACGTGTTTTGGAACCGACTCATTTTTGTAAACCCTAAAATGGGGGCCGACACATTTTTGACACGTGTGTATAAATATGGTACTTTTTCCTCTTTGTAAAAAAAAGAGAGGAGAGCTTGATCTTCTTCCTTTTGGTTAAGAATTAGCAAGTTAGGGTTAGAAGGTAGATAAACTCGAGAGCAGAAGTAAAGTAGGAGTTAAGTTCAGCAGGAGGAGGTGATGTATCTTCTAGATTTTTCTTAGTATAGATGGAGATAATTCAAAGACACGGGTTTTTTGTACAATGGTGATCTTGCCAGATTTGTAAATGTTGTTTATCTATTTCATTAACAGTAGAAGTAGCCATATTTAAATCTACTTCATATTGTGCTCCAGAATGGTATTTATCTTGGGTTAATCATTTGATTTGAAAGCTTTCAAGAAATGAAATTTTATCTTATGTTTTGTTTAAACGATGATTTACAATCTACTATTGAATTTTGCATTGTGAATGAATGAAACTTTGTATTAATTACAAGTTAATTTTATTCTACAGTTTTAGTTTAAGAATTTCTTGGAAGGCAACAAGTCTGATTAGTTGGATGAATCAACATTCTCGTCAATTTAAAAGCTTTAATGTATCTTTTTTTATTTCTTTAAAACCACCAGTTAAAGTAGGTTTAAATATATGTTTGATCTTATAACAATCCAGAAGCTTAAAACCAGTAGGCCCCTTGAACATTACAGCCATATTGACCACTTCGTGAAACATTAACGCTGTGAACCAACATCAAAGACCTTGGGAGGTGATCAGTTTGATTGCTGATTGTCTTTTTCAAGAGAGGTAAGATATTTTTACTTTTATTCTACCTGCATGTTGTGGGTCAATTTGGCACCATCAATAGATCTGGCACTAGAAGGAGGGCCAAAAGAGCAAACCGGATAACATTGGGTTTTTCTCACCAGAGAGGTTCAATAGAGTTCTTCGATCTACTAAAAACTGACCACCTTTGGTAGAACTCAAGACCCCAACGAGGCACACAATTCATAGGACTGGCACAACCATTCCACCACCCTTGTCAGCTCCACTCACTCCACCAAGATTTTCACCAATTCCCCAATGGATACCCATGAAGCCACCCCCAAATCCCCCTTAATTTCCATTATAGTTGGTTCAACCCATCCAACAGCTGGCTCAACCCCCACCACTTCCACCAATGGCATTTTTTATGAATAATCCCTCTCCATTGGGGACTATTCCTGGAGGCTTTCATGATATGCCTAAGAATCCTGAGAGATTCTATCCCAAATACATTCATGGCGAATCAAGGAGTGTTGAAGAGCATATACAAGCTTTTAAGGACGCTTGTACCAGAGCCTAGATAGCTCACCATAATGTGGTTTGTAGGTTGTTCCCTTATTCCTTAGGGGATATGGCATACAACTAGTACCTAAACCTTCCACAAGGTTCTATCCTAAGCTGGATAGATCTAGAGAATGCTTTCATCAATCAGTTCAGAGTTTATGTGGATCCAGCCATTTTGTTCCACCAATTTTCTACCATTAGGAAGGAGCCATGTGAATCCCTGCCCTTGTTTAATACCAGGTTTCAATGAATGTATAGGAGACTGCAGGACCCCTATCTAGTTGCTAAGAATAGTGTCATTTAGGCATATTTTAGAGTTATAGACCCTTTGCTTGGCCTATTCCTACAAAGGACTTATCAGCTGATAGATATTGATTCCCTGTCTAAATTCTATCATCTAGCCATCAAGCTACAACAACAAACTAGCTCTCAACAAGGAAACTTGGGAGGAGGTTTTCCTTCAATGGGGTATCAGATGCCTAACCCAACCCATTTATTCAATAATGTCTCAAGGATGTCTCCTTCCCATTATGGACCTATATCTGAGTTGCAGACTCAATCTCCTATTCCATTCTTTGCCAATGGAGCTCTTGACTTCTCTCAACAATCACACGCTTATCACTATCCACATGGTCATCATAACCAAGCTGGAATACCAAATTCGGTCAGTCAGCCACCTATTGCTAAGAGTGTTGAGAGTGAAAAGATAGTTCAACTCACAAACGAGGTGGAGACCTTAAAAAAAACTTTGTCTCAAGTCACAAATGATATGGCTCAGCTTAAACTGAACCCCTCTCAAAACCAAGGTAATTACCCTAATCAGAGTAATAACAATCAGGGTAATAATCTGAACAACTACAATCACAACCAGAGGAATTATCAAGGCCAAACTCCCCTAACCAAGGCTATCAAAATCAAAATAGAGGATATAACCAGAGGCCAAATAACAACTGACAATGGAATACAAGGCCAAATAACAGTGGGGTTTCTCACAATTATCAAGCTTATGAGGACAGACCACATGTAGCGAATGTGGCTAACCTCAATTTTATGACTAACTGGTGCAGGTTGCATGATACTGCAACTCATTCCAAGGTAGACTGCCTTGAAATGGAGAAGGTTGTGAAGATGGAATAGGAAAATGCCCAAACATTCCAAGGGAATTCAAACAAAGGAGGTGGCTCAGTGGATACTGTATCTAAGTGTTAATTTTAAGTTTAGTTTATTAAATGAATTGAAAGCATAAACCCAAAGAAATAATGAAGTGCAAAGGAACAATAAGCGAAAACACATAAAATAGAACAATCTCGCCCAATGTTTTCATTCTCCATGACTAATCTCCATTACACCTTCTAACTTGTTGATTTGTGTTGCCCTCAGATCGAACGTGCGAGCAATCCTTGACGAAGTCCTACACAAGCTTTGAAGGTTTTTCTTCTAAAATGCCTATGACAATATTATTGAAATGCCTATGCCTAAATATTCCAAGACTAAGTGGAATAAGATAAATGCAACAATTTCTATGAAATATCTAAGTATGTCAGTGCATAATCTAAAAATGAGAACAAAATAGCATTTTATAGAAAATGTCATTTTGAATGGATGGACGAGATTGACTTTTGATAGAGACCTAAAATCAGAGGATGAGATTAAATCTGATAATCCCTAATCAGGGTTAGGGAAAAATCCATACACGAGTGGTCAAGATTTCATCTAAGAGAATCGAATCGGCGGTGGAGAATAAATGAGATAATTAATTCGAAAATAAAGATTTTCGAAAATCAAGAAGATAAAGACTGCTTGATTTGTGAGATTCAAAAAAATCAAGAAGATAAGGGCTGAACTAAAGATCAAATTTGGAAAATCAAGAATCTGCTCGATTACTTAATTTTTTGGAGGAATATTACCATTTTGAATTTATGGATTTTGTGAAATAATAAATAATCGATTTTCAGATTATTTATCAAAATGGACTGTCAGTTAAGAATGTGATGACATTTTAAATAATTTCATTTATTTAAAATGAGAGGAATATTAATTTTGGTAATTAAATAATTAAATATAATTATTTAATTTAGCAGATAAGACTAATAATTAAATAAATTAATCAATTTAGTTAATTATGATAATTAGTGACATTAAATAAATAAATTATATTCATTTATTTAATAATTAGGAAGAATTAATGAATAACGATAATTAAACAAATTTAGAAATTTATTTAATTAGAGGAAGACTTAGACAATTAATGACATATTTAATAAATAAATAGAATTTATTTATTTAATAATCATGAAAAATAAAAGGACATGAATTAATCAATAATTATGAATTATTTAATCAATAGTCGAATGTGGACCAAGGACATAATTAAATTTCATAATTATGCTAGGATGAAAGTGGTTAAAATAGAGCTTGCAGGCCTAGGTCATTTTTAAGTGTCTACAGATACAGCTATGACTTTATGACCTCTTTGAAGAAGAACCTTCATTCCCAATGTAGAATGAGAATGAACCAGAGGAAGATGTGTATGATTCTCAAGCTTTTCAAACAAAGGGAGGACACTTCCTAAGAAACCAAAATAAGGGTTTGTTCACTACATTAGCGCCACCTAACCACATGGTGCCTCTGAATCAGAATGTTGATAACAACCCTCCTCCACCAAGGGGTCTACCTGACTCCCATAAAAAAGGTAATTCATCTGGTGTTTTCAAATGTAATGCAAGCTATAACATAGAATTTGATATTGTTTCTGAGATGCAGAAACAAAAAACCTCTTTATCATACTTTGACATCCTAAAGTGGTGCCCTGCCCAATGAGAGATAGTGTTGAAAGCTTTGGAAGAAGTTGATAAATAAAAAGGGAAAACCAAGGTGGCAGCCACTATGGACATGAACGCAACTTTGTTCAGAAGCAAGGTAGGTACCCCACCATTTCTTTTAAGTTTGAGAATCTTTGGGAAGAATCTACATAATTGTCTGCTAGATTCAAGGGCTTCTGGCAATGTGATGCCATTTTTTGTATGAAAGAAATTGGGATTGAACCCTGTCCAAACGAACAAGAAGGTCATCCAACTCGATAAAATAGAGGTTAATGTAGTTGGAGAATTGAGAAATATACATGTGCAAGTAGGGTCTGACCCTAGGATTTTAACCAATATGGATATTCAAGTAGCAAACATTCCTGAGACTTATGGTATGCTGTTGAGCAGAGATTTAATGAAAAGTATAGGGGGATATCACTCCCTCGACTTTTCACACATGTGGCTACCATGGAGGGGAATTCCTACCCAGATTAAGATTGAGAGTGAACCTCGCCTCAAACATATCATCACTAAGTATGACTCTCCCAACGAGGTAGCTTATTTTGAAACCGAGATAGGGGTTTATAAAAGAGAGGAAATTCAAACCTTTTTCAGTTCTTGATTCTAAAGATTTGTCAATGCAAAAATTTCTTGATCCCATGACTAATGTAAACCAATAGGTATTGATCAGGAAGCTGCAATAGGATCAGCTGGTCTTAGGGGAAGATATCGATTTGCGGAGACTTCTACTCCCAAATTGGTGCAGGGTGCACTACCAAGATCATTCGAAACTGACCTGCCAACCCTGCATTGGTGTTTTAAATCATGTTTCCCAAACCAAAGATACCCGCACAAGTCACCTTGAGGCCGCTTCAGATCACTTCTCATTCAAAGCCAAAAATGCAATAATGTTAACCAGGGATAATATACTTTCTGAGGAAGTTCCTCCTCAAATTGAACTTACCCCAGTCATGATACCGGACCAACATAGTTGTGTTGAATAACCCCATGATTTGTTTGATACCCCTGTACTCACAAGTATACCAAAACCAAAAGAGTTAACCATAGATACAGATAACAGTTAGAAATATATCCTAGAAATACATGATATCTCTGAGCGGGAACTTGATATTGTACCTGATGAACCTATTAAACAACCATCCCCAATTTTTGATACAAAAGATCAAGTGGCCCCACCTATGGTTCACCTTATCCAAAAACCTACAACAAGCTCAAAGAGATCAATCCCAGTTCATAATCAGCTATGGACCCTCACATTTGATGGATCCAAATCCAAAACAAGGTGTGGTGCTGGAATTGAGTTAACCAGCCCGAAAGGGAAAACATTTTTTGCTTCTTACAGTTTGCAATTTGGATGCACTAACAATATAGCAGAGTATGAAGCATTAGCTCGGAGACTGATGTTGGCACATAAGAAGAAATTTATTGCCTTGATGGTTAAAGGAGATTCAAAAGTGATTATCAAGCAAGTACGCAACCAATACACATGTCACAATAAAAGGCTGGTAGCTTATAGAAATCGGGTATGGAACCTGATTGAAGACTTTGATGCTTTTGGGATTAGTTTGATCCTTAGAGAGGACAATCAAATAGTTGATTCATTAGCTATTTTTGCAAGTACCCTGGAGCCCATGCAAGAATCCAAACTCAAGAGATTCTCAGTGGAATTGATATCCACCTCGGCCATCCCTGATAATGTCAGGAACTTTCAAGTCTTCGATGATGATCAACATATCCTTTCTTTTTTAGCAAGCTCAGATGTTTTCGAAGGACAGATCATTGACAAGTCCGACATGGATCAAGGAGACTAAAACCCCAAAGACTGCGATACGGAGGGGGTCCTCAATTTAAAAAGTAATAGCATTCACAAGGGAATGGTGGCCTTAGAAAGAATTTTTGATTCAAACCCAAGGGCTCGAGAAAAGGTATCAACCGAGGATAAAGGAGGTGAATATGAAATTGTTAACTTAGTTGATTCTGGCCCTGAAAGAAATGTTTACATAGGGAAAGCCTGCCTTGGAGCAATTAGAAAAGATATACTGAGGGAACTGAAGAAGGATATTGCTGCAATAGCTTGGGGGTATGAAGATCTAAAAACATTTGATGCTTTTGTGATAACTCATTCTATTCCTTTGAAGCCTAAAGGTAGACCATTTCGGCATAAAAAACGTCCTGTCAACGCCCTGATTGAACCACTGATGTTTAAGGAAGTTCAGAAATTGCTTTCTGCAAGAATAATCTTCCCTGTACAACATTCAACATGGGTGGCTAACATGGTTCCAGTTCGTAAGAAGAATGGAGAGATCAGGCTATGTGTAGATTTCAGGAATCTGAATAAAGCTTCTGAAAAAGACAACTACCCACTCCCTTCTCTGGACGAAGTCTTGCAAACTATCAATGGGTCTCAGATGATGTCATTCCTAGATGGTTATTCTGGATACAATTAGGTGATCGTTAATTATGAAGACAGAATGAAGACAACCTTCACTACTAAGTGGGGAAAATTTGCTTACAGGAGGATGCGATTTGGTTTGATAAACGCTGGAGCAACCTTTCAGCATGCCATGGACATAGTGTTCAAAGATTTTATTGGTAAATGCATCATCATTTACATGGATGACCTGACAGTATTCTCTAAAGATAGACTAAACCATGCTGCAAACTTGGCTAAATTTCTTGAAAGATGTATCCAATATGGTGTTTCTTTGAATCCTAAAAAGTGTGAGTTTGGGGTTTCTGAAGGGAAACTTCTAGGACACATAATCTCAGAAAGAGGGATATCGATAGATCTAGACTGAGTTGAGTCTATTTTGAAGTTAACCATGCCAAGAAGTAAGAAGGAGATGAGACCTTTCTTTGGAAAGATCAACTTTGTGAGATAGTTTATCATAGGTTTTGAAGATATTGTTAAACCTTTGAATGAAATGATGAAGAAAGATGCTAGAATAGAATGGAGTAATGAGGCAAAGGCTGCCTTTTCTCAGTTTAAGCAATCCATTTCGGAAGCGCCAGTACTCACCAGTCCTGACTACTTGAAGCCATTTTATGTTTATTCTTTTGCCTCTGAACACTCATGTGCAACTGTCCTCACACAATGAAGAGAGGAGGGGGATGAGATGCCAATTGCCTTCATGAGTTTCCCATTTAAGAAAGCTGAAGTCAAGTACCCACCACTTGAGAAACAAGCTTTTGTGTTGGTTAGAGCTATCAAGAAGTTCAGGCATTATATCTTTCAAAGTCAAATTATTGTTGTGGTTCTTGATGCTGCTATAAAGTCTCTACTTATGCAGAGTGAGTTGGGAGAATGGAGGGGGAAATGGATGGCTATTTTGTAGGAATTCAATCTGGAGATTCACCCTATGAAACTTTTCTGAGGTCAAGGCTTGTCTAAATCAATGGAGGATGCTAGTGAGAACATTATTTGTCAGCAATACACAACACAGTCCTTTTCCAATGACCCTTGGTATGCCGATATTATTTATTTCATACTCAATAATCGGTGCCTAGAGGGAATGAATACAACTTAGAGGAGAGTAATGAGAATGAAAAGCTCCCATTATATTCTCAAAGGAGGATTGTTATACAGAAATAATTTTGAGGTATTTTATCTACGATGCCTTGATCAACAAGAAGCTAGGCTTGCAATCACTGAATTTCATGGGAAACATGGCACGGGTCACGATTCTGTAGATCTGGTTATTATTGGCCATGTGTGTTTAAGGATGCCCGCAACACATAAGGACATGTCATACATGTCAAACTTCTGCATCAAGAGGCTATCATCCATCCATGCCATTGCAACCTATTTATGAGATAAGGCCATTTGCTCAATGGGCACTTGATTTTATTGGGGTAATTAACCCAAATTCTTCTGCAGGACATAAATTCATTTTGACTGCCATGGATTATTGCACAAGATGGACCGAAGCTATACCTTGCAAGAACAACACAATGGAAGTAGTAATCAAGTTCCTCACTGAATGCATCACCACCAGGTTTGGAGTACCCTTTGCACTGGTATGTGACAATGGCCCTGCCTTTCTTCTGCAGAGTTCATTTCATGGGCTTATAATCATAAGATTGTTTTAAAGTATTCTTCAAACTATTATCCAAAAGGAAATGGAGTTGCAGAATCAAATAATAAGAATCTCCTAGAAGTAATTAAAAAATTGTTAGAGAACAATCCTAGGGACTGGCATACCTAGTTAAGATTTGTGTTATGGGCAGATCGGACTAGGATCAAGGCTGCGTTGAAAACTTCACCATTTAAGCTAGTGTATGGACAAGAACCTGTGTTCTCAATTCACTTTCAAATACCAATCTTGAAATTTATGCAAGAATTTTACTCTAGTGATGATAGGATTTAAGTATGGTTAGCTAGCTTGCTGAAATTAGAAGAGAAAAGAGATGCTGCTTTGCAGCAATTCTTTAGTCACCAGGCTATTGTCAAACGTTGGTATAACAAAAGATCCAAAATCAAGGCTTTCAGAATATCAGACCTTATGCTACTATGGGATAAGGCTAATGAAAAGAAAGGTGATCACTAGAAGTTTGATAACCTCTGGTTGCATCCCTATCAAATTGATGAAATCCTAGGAGAAAATGCTTTCTAGCTAAGCAGTTTAACAGGAGAACCTGTTCCATTGCCAGTGAATGGACAGTTTCTCAAACATTATTTTGGGCCATGAAAGATCTTGTATTTTGTTGGGTTGTATATATGTAAATAGTTTGTTGCTCTGCTTGTTCGTCATTTTGTTGTTTTCCTTTTTTTCCTTTTCTTTTGTTCTTTTGCTTGTTGTTCCTTTGTTTTTTCTTTGTGGGGACCTTCATTTTATGCAATTGTAAGGGGGTTGTTATCAGAAGTATATTTTGGTTACTAGGAGAGAAGTTGGTTTGGATATTTTTAGGTTTTCTAGTCGGATGATTTTGTTCTAAATTCATTGTTTTATGTCTATTGTCAATGAAATTTATGGAAAGTTATTAAGAACATGGTGTAAGTAAGCAATTTTCACTAACTACGATTGAATCTGCCACAAATCATCAAAAACATCTCCTTTTGTAATGGTACATTTTTCTTGGGATGATCAAGTTGCAAGATTTGAGTGAAAAATTTGATTCCCCAGATGCTGTTATGAGGTCAATGGTAGTTTTCAACCCAAAATAGATGTCAAACATCTGACATATTGAGAAAGAATTGAATGAAATATCTAAAACTCCAAGAGAAAAGAAAATAAAAGAGAACTATCTAAGAAAAGAGGACTCAATATTGAATGGGTGATTCTAGTATCTCTATCGGGGCTATGGACGCTTGACTGGAAGTAGAGCAATGTTGTGAGAAAACTAGAGGTATCTTCATCGAAACTATGGATGCTTGACTGGCAGTGGAGCAATGCCCAGGATATCATTGCACAACAACTACAGGGAATCAACTCATGTAGTTCAAATCTTGTACGTTATTGTTCAAAAGATGAGGAAAACTTTGTAAAAGGGTGATGCACCATCAAACACACACATAGATTCAACGGTAGCCAGTGTTGATTTACATTTGAGATTCTAGCTCAACCTTGTTTATTGAAACTTACCTAACTTGAATTATGATGTCCATAAACCAGGAGTTCTGGGTGACTGAATCCTTTAGTTTCTTGAAAATGGTTAAACCATTTTCCTAGCCAAGTCGCCAATTGTTATGCCTTGCATAACCACCCCATTTCGAACTTGATTAAAATGCGTCCCTCCTTTCTGTTTTGTTTTCCTTTGGTTTTGTGTTCTGTGCCTTAGGAGTTTTTCTTTTTTCCTTGGGCCTTGTTTTTTTTTGTTGTTCTGAAGGACACGGAACCGGAACCAGGACTGAAATAGAACTTTGGAATTTATTCCAAGTTGTGGTTTTCGTTCCGTTCCCGGTCCCGATTCTGCCCGTGTGTTTATTTTTCCTTTGTTCCTTGTGTTTGGTTGTGGGGTGTTTTCTCCCCTTCTTTTTCTTCTTTCTCATCTTTTTCCTCGTTCTCTTTGTATGTTGTCGGAGGTGGAGTTGGGATGGAAACTGAACTTGTAACTTGGAAAAGTTTTAGGGTCGGGTTTTGTTCGCCTCTACCCCCGTCGGGTTTTGTTCTGCCCCCGTCGGGGTCTACTCAGGATTGGTTTTCATTTCAATCCTGCCTGTGTTCATTTCTTTGTTCCTTGTGCTTGATCATGGGGTGTTTTCTCCCCTTATTTTTCTTATTTCTCATCTTTTTCCTCGTTCTCTTTGTATGTTGTCGGAGGCAGATTCAGGATGGAAACTGAACCTGTAACTTGGAAAAGTTTCAAGGTTGGGTTTTGTTCCGCCCCTATCAGGGTCCGCTCAGGATTGGTTTTCATTTTGATCCCGCTTGTGTTTGTTTGTTTCTTGCTTGTGTTTTGTCTCTTTTGTGGGGCCAGGTTCAGGAAGGATTTGGGATATGGAGTTGTTACCAAATTCAGTTTCCTCATCTGGTTCTGACTCTGCCCCCCCTACTGCGAGTTCTCGGGTTTCTTTGCTTTTGCAGACGTGGAACCGGAATGGGGATTGAACTTGGGGAAATTGGTCACTTCCAAGTTTCATTCCTGTCCTGACTCTAGTTCTGATCACTTGGTCGATTGGTTGAGTTTTGGCTCTTTTTATTTGCTTTCTTCCGGGGTTGGAGCTGGAACGGTGCGGTGAATTGAAAGTTAATGAATTGTCTTATGTTCAGTTCCTATCCCGACTCCGGTCCCGGTTCTGATTTCATTCTGGTTCCCATCCCTCCAGTATTAAAGGTAAGTGTTGTTCCTATTTTTTATTTGGTCCTGCCTCTGCTAGAGTTGAGTTTTTGCTAAGTGTGAGAATGGAAAAGGTATGAAAGGTAATACGAAGAATGATATTTTCTATGCTTTTAGAGGACTAATGAGGGCATTGTTTTGCAGGGTTGAAGCATGTCAGGAACGTCGGATGCTGCTTCTCAAAGGGGTCAACTTACATAAATATCTAAATAGAGAAGAAGAAGTCGTGAGTCTTAATGACAGATGGGACGTCTACTGGAAAAAGTAGATCGATATTAATGACAATGCTTTAGAACATTCAAAGCAACTTTGCAAAAGGGTCTTGAGGTCAGGGACGAGGGCTGTGAGTTAATGATGGTGGTTGTAAACAATCTAGAGACCATGCCCAAGGGAGATCTTTCACCAACATGAACAGAGTATATGCATTTAATGCATGATTGACTTTGTTCAAAACTCTTCTAGGGCTGACGTGTTCTAGAACCAACTCATTTTTGTAAACCCTAAAATGGGGGCCGACACTTTTTTTAAGCACGTGTATAAATATAACACTTTTGCCTCTTTGTAAAAAAAAAGAGGAGAGCTTGATCTTCATCTTGATCTTCTTCCTTTTGGTTAAGAATTAGCAAGTTAGGGTTAGAAGGTAGATAAACTCAAGAGAAGTAAAGTAGGAGTTAAGTTCAGCAGGAGGAGGTGATGTATCTTCTAGATTTTTCTTAGTATAGATGGAGATAATTCGAAGGCATAGGTTTTCTTTACACTGGTGATCTTGCCAGATTTGTAAATGTTGTTTATCTATTTCATTAACAGTAGAAGCAACCAGATTTAAATCTACTTCATATTGTGCTCCAAAATGGTATTTACCTTGGGTTAATCATTTGATTTGAAAGCTTTCAAGAAATGAAATTTTATCTTATGTTTTGTTTAAATGATGATTTGAAATCTACTATTGAAGTTTGCACTGTGAATGAATGAAACTGTGTATTAATTACAAGTTAATTTTATTCTGCAGTTTTAGTTTAAGAATTTCTTGGAAGGCAACAAGTCTGATTAGTTGGATGAATCAACATTCTCGTCAGTTTAAAAGCTTTAATCTATCTTTTTCTATTTCTTTAAAACCACAGGTTAAAGTAGGTTTAAATATATGTTTGATCTTATAACAATCTAGAAGCTTAAAACCAGCAGGCCCCTTGAACATTACAGCCATATTGACCACTTCGTGAAACAACATTGTGAAGCAACATCAAAGAACTTGGGAGGTGATCAGTTTGATTGTTGATTGTCTTTTTCGGGAGAGGTAAGATATTTTTACTTTTATCCTACCTGCATGTTGTGGGTCAATTTGGCACCTTCAACAAGTATGTCATACTGAATCTCCCTAAGTACAATGACAAATAGAATCCAATAGAACATATAAGGGAATTTTCTACCATATGCATAGATGTCGCTTATGATCCCACGTATCTTATGAGACTATTTCCAAGAAGTCATGTAGGGATTGCACTAGAGTGGTTTTTAGGTCTAGACTATGGCATCAGATCTTGGGGTGAACTGGTTGAGAAGTTTGTTGAGCAATTCTCCTTCAACATAGATCACGAGATAAATATAGCAACCTTGTGTCACACAACATAAGATGAAGGTGAAACATTTATCGCTTTCTTCCAGAGATGGAGGAATATAGCTAGCCAGTGTCCTGTCGAGATACCTGGAAAACAAAAAGTTACTATGTTCCAAAAAAACCTTCATGCAAAACTAAGGAGTAACTTAAGGGTACATTTTTGTACATCTTTTTCGGAACTAGTGGAAAAAGGGGTTATAATAGAAAAGGATCTCATTGAAAATGGTGAACTTAAGACATCAACATCCAACAGAAATCAGATTGTGCAAAACACCCCCAATGACAGAAATAGATTTTGGTCTCGCAACAAAAATGCCACCAATGATGGGGTAGTTGATGCTAAAATTGTACAAGTGGGACCAATCATCACATTACAAGGACCTCACACTTCTGCCAACACACTTAATGTTTTCAATCAACCTCCAAACATGGTCCAAAATACTCAGCGTTCGCAACAACAAAGGAGGTTTCAAAAACGTGAGTTCACTCCCTTAGGGGAACCCATTGAGTCCATATTCAAACAACTGTTACAACATAGTCTTATACAACTACAAGAGCCAAGACAATACGATCCAGGACAATTTAAACTAGTTTGGTGGGATGACAATGCCTTTTGTGATTATCATAGAACTAAGGGACATAGCCTACAAAATTGTCACCAACTGAAAAATAGCATACACGATCTTGTCGAAAGGATAATAATTGAAGTTAGTGGACAGAAACAAAAGTCATCAAACACTGATCATCAAGTCTTTTCTGATCCGCTAGATGACCATGGGAAATGAACTACTCCTAGTTTGAGTACTAAGACCAATATGTCAGCCAATTATGTGAGTATCAAGCATGATTATAATAGTGGCAAAACCATTCATCATCTTCACACCACCGATGAGAATATCAATACCATTACTATCAATACAAATCCTGAGTGCGCAGTCAATACTCATCGTACTAAGATCACTATCCAAGCCCCTCCATCGCAACAAACACCATAGCCTTCCAAGTCACAATATAACCTACTTCACCAGTTGGGGAAGACCCCAACCCAAATCTCAATTTTGGAACTATTGCCTATCTCTCCTGAGCATCGATCCATTCTAGATAAGGCTTTACAAAACACCATGATCCCCAATGATCTTTATGTCAATCATTTCCAGGAAATGGTGGGCTATTTGACCAATAACCATCATGCCACATTTTCTGAACAAGACTCCACAACTGAAAAGATGAATCATAACAATCCTTTGCATCTTGAAGTCCTTGTTGATGACACCAAAGTTAGACGAGTTTTGGTAGACGGAGGAGTAGGGTTAAATCTGTGCAGTTTAAAATTGATTAAGGCATTAGGTTTCTCAAAAGCATGCGTAGACACCATCAAAAGTATTGTCATAAAAGCTTATGATGATGAGGAATGAAAATCAAAGGGGGTGGTAACACTTCCTACTAGAATTGGTCCTACAGTAATGGAGACGAAATTCCAGGTCTTGGATCTCACCCTTCCTTATAACCTTCTACTAGGTAGACCATGGATTCATGTCATGAAGGTGGTCCCTTCCACATATCATCAATGTCTCAAATTTCCTTACAATGGCACAAAAATAACTATAGATGGTGACCCAGATCCATTCCAATATTGCACCAATCTAAAAGAGATACCCCAATGCCAAGTGCCAGTAAACCAAGAGGCTTCATCGTCCAATCCATCTCCCTATGTTGATCCATCCATAGTCACTCGAGCATCTATTTCACCCTAAATTCCTACATCTCCTAGGGTTGAGATCCAAGACAAGGGTTGTGGAGAGTATTACATGAAGACATCTTATTGTGTTAGCCATTTGATTCCTCCTAATTCATATGTTTTACCTACATCAGATAGGGGACAATATATGGTCACTATACATGTTCCTCCCACAACAACTTTCACTAAATGGGGAGAATTAAGCAAAGAGGTCATAAATACAGAAGATGTCACCTCCTGGCTATATAGAGAAGATGATGAAGAACCTCTCTCACTTGCTCACATTCCTATAGATCTATATGGAAAGGGTTTCACAATCATGCAAAGCAAGGGATATAATGGACAGAGTGGTTTAGGCTTAAATTGGGATGGGAGGATTGAACCAATCTTTGTTTCTTAGTGGCCAAAAGGCATGGAGCTTAGGTTTCAATCGATTTAGATTGGCGATCCTAGTACCACATCACCCTTAATTGAGGAAGTAAGTGCTTTAGAATATATTAAGACATCTCACGAACCATCAGACCAATATCACTGTGACTCCCCCGACTCCAATGACTATGAGTGGGATTCCCTATCCTCTACCTCTTCCATGGATCTTGACAAGCTATTTGGAGAACTTGACTTAATGTTAAGATCCTCACCCAATCCATTGAATACCTATCCACCAAAGAATATGACAAAAGAGGAATTATTTAAACACTACTATTGGGAATCACTTGATCCTACCTCTTGGCAACCTGATCCATCTGTTTCAGATAACCAAACCTTGGCATTAGGCCCAACTCTCAATCCACCTAGATCTAAACCTAAGAGAAAACAGGACTTAGTACAAGACTTTTGTGACCATATGAACAACTTAGTCCTTACCTTGACCCCATTAAACTTTGATAACTCCAATGATGACATGCCCTTATTTTATCCCCAACTCATTGATTGGGACCAACAAGACACACCCATCTTAGACATTTTTGAGAACGATGAAGCAATTGCTGAGTTCCTGGGATTACAAGAAGGCATACCTAATGGTGATAACAAGGCTAGTTTTACCATTGACTTGGACAACAAAGAATATTTTGGGGAATCTGTTCAACCCTCCAGTCGCAAAAATGAGAAAAAGAATAAACAAGATAAAAAGGATGAGTCTCTAGGTGAAAACCGAAAGGCACCTTTAGACAATGAAACAGTAAAAAGAAAGGATGCATCCGAAGGTGAAAACCTCACTGAGGCACCTAAGGATGGAAGTTTGAACATTCTCCCATTGCATAGGAAAAGTCACCCATGCTCATTGAAGAATCAGTAGAAGTCAACATAAGTACAAAAGAGAATCCTCGACTGGTTTATTTTGCAGCGTCATTGACAACAAAAGAGCAGCCAAAATTCCACAACTTCTTTGCACAGAGATAGATAAAATTTTCCTGGTCCTATGCAGACATGCCTAGGTTGGATCCTGAACTTTTTCTACATCACTTGCCCTTGCAACCAAGTGTGAAACCAGTGAAACAAAAATTGAGGAAAATGCATCCATATATTGCTTTAATAGTCAAGGCAGAACTCAAGAAATTGTTAGACATTGGTTTCATTAGATCAATCGACTATGCAGATTGGATTTCCAATCTTGTACCAGTCACTAAACCAACTAGGGGTATCTGCATTTGCACTAATTTCAGAGATATCAACAAGGCTTGTCCTAAGGATGACTTCCCTTTGCCTAACATAGATATGATAGTAGACATGACAATAGGGTATGAGATGTTGTCCCTTATGGATGGATTTTTAGGATATAACCAGATCAGAATTGCAACTGAAGACCAACCTAAGACAACTTTAACTTGTCCTTGGTGAACGTATTTTTGGAATGTCATGCCCTTTGGACTCAAAAATGTTGGAGCAACCTATCAACATGCCATGACCACCATTTTTCATGATCTAGTACACACTATTATGGAGGATTATGTCGATGACCTTATTGTTAAATCCAAGACAAGGGTAGAACATTTACAAGTTTTAGACAAGATATTTCAAAGATTGGAGAAGTATAAAGTGAGACTCAATCCCAAGAAATGTGTGTTTGGTGTAAAGTTAGGAAAGATTTTAGGCTATATCATTTCCAGACGAGGCATTGAAGTGGATCCAGCTAAGGTGAAAGCAATCATAGACATGCCTCCACCAACTAATCTCAGTCAGCTAAGGACATTACAAGGAGGACTGCAATCCACCAGAAGATTTATAGTGCAGTTAGCAGATAAGACACATCCTTTTCAACATCTACTTAAGAAAGGGGTACCCTTTGCATGGACAACTAGGTGCAAAGAGGCTTTTCAACCAATTAAGGAATATTTACTCACACCACCAGTCTTAATGCCACCTGTTGCAGGATGACCATTGATTCTTTATATTAGAACAACCCATTCATCACTCAGAGCATTACTTGCACAGAATGACAATGATGGTCACGAAAGGGCAGTCTATGGTAGGATATGAGCTCAAATATAGTACCATTCAAGATGCCTATCTTGCAGTAGTATTTGCTACCCAAAAACTAAGGCACTATATGATAACCATCAAACAATGTTGATTGCTAAAATAGATCCTTTGAAATATCTTCTCAGCAAGGCAACATTAACAGGGCGAATGGACAAATGGGTTATGATACTTAGTGAGTATGATATCCAGTATGTAGAAAGAAAGTGGTGCAGGAGCACCTAAGGGACACTAGGAAACACTAGGCAATTAGGCAACCTAGTTTTTGAATTTTTATCTTTAGTATGTTACCATGAAGGTCATGTTGACCATTGGATAGATGAGATAGCTTAGGACTAAGTTTGATCATTAGATTGATGTTTGGAAGGTTTCATGAGATTTGGAATCCTTTTACTCAGTTTCTAGGAAATTAGCAAGAAGTTGCAAAATGTTCCATTTTCCAACTTTTCCATAAGAGGATTAGCATACAAGCGGCCAAGGAGTGGTTAAGGCCGAGCTCAACTATTTTAGTGGCCATATTTAAAGAGGACCTTGACTTGGAATTGGGGTTGGAAGCATTCAAGTTTGTATTTAGTTTTTGAAATCAAGAAAACAGTGATATCTTACTGTGCATTTCTTGTTTCTTTTGTTTGGAATTAGTATGTTAATGGACTGATCCTGGCACTTTGGATAGAGTAGGATGTAGTGAAATTGTCTTTCAAGCATTGTTTGGAACAGTAGATAGTTAGGTCATTCGTTTCATGCTATTTTGTAGTTACTTTGTTTTTCTTTAAATTGTTGTTCTGACTGGCAGCCTATGAAAAAATGGGGTTTTAGCTCACATTTTCACTGTACTTTGGGTATGGGCTTGTGGGGAATGTGGCTAGGCTCCATGTCTGTAAATAGGCTAGGGTTAGGAGTCAGTAGGAGTCAAGAAATCATGGAGAAAGTCTTCTCCTAGGCGAGCTTGAAAGTGCCCGGCTAGGAAAGACAGGTAGTGCAAAGCACTTGGTTTGCAGGGGTGACCTTTCCCTATCAAGGCACGGTGTGGAGAGGCAGATAGATGCCTTGCAAAGACTTGGCATGAAGGAGGAGGCTTCATCAGTCCATTTGGTGGTTGAATAAACTGATAGACTGCTGTGTGGTCAGGAAATGGCTTTAAAAAGGCCTAAATTGCTAAATCTAAGGGTTACGCCTGTGTACGGACAGTGAAGGTCCAAGACCCCAAAAAATATTTGAGAGGTGGGCATATGGACCAGGAAACCTAAGGAAAGATCCTATGTTTTTTGGGAAACTTTCAAGGACTGGCATGTTTTCTCGGAGATGGAGACCTAATTGGGGCTCATGGCTAGTAGCCTTTTTAACCCTAGATGAGGCTTTGGTGAAAGCGATGAAAAGGTGGAGTTTGGTGAACCTTCAAGAACCCTAGGAGGATGGTTTGAAACTATTGGAGACATCTCTATACCCCTGCAAAGATCTAATTGAGTGTTGAGGTATTGTTAGTCTTTAGGGAAGATTTAAAGGCTAAAGAAGAGTTAGAGCTATTGCACCAAGATTGAATTGGTTGGTTGAAAGGTGATGGTAGTGGGGTTGGCCAGGAGAACCAGGGGTACCTAAACATGAGAAGGGTCCTATAGGTTAAGGTGGTGAAGAAAAACACCAAGGAGGTCTTGCAAGCAAGACCTAGAGCAGGAATTTGTGATTGATTCCTCCAACCCCCTCCCTATCAGATTGGTATCAGAGCAAGCAAAAGATTTGGGATTGACTTTTGTATGTCTGAGATTGAGTCTAGTGGTTCTACCATTATGGTGAAAAATGCAGAATTGGCCAAGATGGTTGAAGGACAGGAGGAAGACAATAGGCTATTGAGGGAAAGAATAGAACAACTTGAGCAAGCATTGAATGATGTGCAGTTTGAAGGAAGGGTACCAAAGAAAGAAGAGGTTGCAGAGGAAGATAAGACCCCTGAACTTGACCCTATTTTGAAAGAAGAGCCTTTCTTGAAGGCATTGAAGGCTTTGAGTGGGAAAGCACTTGAAGGCATACCACTATTTAGTGGGAAAATGGAAGCTGATCTAGTCATGGATTGGATAGAGGGAATGGAAAACCATTTTGAATGTGATGGAGTCACTGAAGCACAGAAGGTAAAGGTGGAAAAGTCAAGGTTAAGAGGTTCTACCTTGACATGGTGGAAATTTATTCAAACAGAGAGGGAAAAGGAAGGAAAGAAGCCTATTTCAACTTGGAAAGGTATGGTTGCAAAAGTGAGAGAACCATACATGCCAGATGATTATGAAATACAGTTGCATAAGAAGAGACAGAGCTTGAGGAAAAGAGACCAAGATGTGAACACTTACACAGAGGAGTTTAAAAAACTTTGTATGAGGTCTAATGTTTCAGAAGATGAAAGTCTCAAGGTGGCTAGGTATCTTAACGGCTTGAAGTGGAACATCCAAGAGGAGATGACTCTTTTAAGTCCTAAGATAGTACACCAATGTTACCAATTAGCTATAAAGATTGAGGAAAGAAGCAAGAGGAAACAAGACCAAGCTTTTAAGAGTAGAGGCAAAGTTAGAGATCAAAGAGGACATAGAGGTGGATATCAAGGTAGAGGGACTGAACAAAGAAATTAGGGAGAGTCTAAACTCATAGAGCATGGAAGTGAGACAACTTCTAGAGGAGGTTATGGAAGAGGTAGAGGACCTCAAGGAGGTTCAAATAGAGGAAGAGGAGCAGGTAGGATTAATTCTTACTTTGCTAATATGAAGTGTTACCATTGTGGACAAGTAGGACATCCATCTTATAGGTGCCCAGAGAAAGCATCTTCATCAAGCACTGAGAAGAGAGTGGCATATGCTCAAGAGGACACCATGAGTACTAAATCACCAGAGGTCAGTCACATTGAATCAAAAATGGGGGAGAATCTAATGTTCAGGAGATTTTTGATCAGACAACTAGTCAAAGAAGAGCTTTATTTAGAGTGAGATGCAAAATAATTGGGAAAGTATGTAAGGTTATTGTGGATTCAGGTTCCACATATAACATCATCTCAGAAGAGGCAGTAAAGAAATTGAAATTGGAAAAGGTACCCCACACTAACCCCTACAAAGTAACATGGTTGAACAAAGGGCAGAGTTTTCTTGTCAATGAGAAAGTAACGATGGAATTTTCCATTGGAGGGTACAAGGATAAGTTTATTTGTGATGTGTTACCCATGGATGCATTCCATCTACTATTGGGAAGACCATGGAAGTATGACAGAAGTGCCATGTATGATGGGAAAGAGAACACCATTTCTTTCAAGAAGGATGGGAAGGCATTTAAGTTGCAGTCACTGTCAGATGAGGAAGAAGGATAGTCAAAGACACCTAGTGTCTTGTTGAGTAGTGGTAAAGAGTTCCTTAACAACCTACATCAAGGGGGTGAAGGATATGTGGTTATGATGCAGACTAAGGAGGAAGATCAGACTGAGAAAACAGTCATACCATAAGTAGTCTAGAAGTTACTTGTGAAGTATAAGGACATAGTTAGTGATGGTACACCTACAACTTTACCTCCAAAGAGAGCCATTAGTCATCAGATTGACTTCATACCAGGGGCTTCATTGCCAAACAAAGCAGCCTACAAGCTTACCCCAGATCAAAACCTAGAGGTAGCTAGACAAGTGCAGGAGTTATTGGATCAAGGATTGATTAGGAAGAGCATCAGCCCATGTGCAGTACCAGTGGTCTTAGCAACCAAGAAAGGTAGCAAGTGAAGATTATGCACAGATTCTAGGGCAATAAATAGAATCACAATCAGGTATAGGTTCCCTATTCCTAGGATTGAGGACTTGATGGATTGTCTTGGAGGAGCTCAGTACTTCACCAAGCTAGATCTCAAGAGCGGATACCATCAAATCAGAATCAAGGATGGAGATGAGTGGAAGACAACTTTTAAGACAAATGATGGGTTGTATGAGTGGAGAGTTATGCCATTTTGCCTCTCTAATGCCCCTAGCACATTCATGAGGCTCATGAATGAAGTGCTCAAAGACTTTACAGGGATATTTGTGGTGGTATATCTTGATGATATACTCATTTTCAGCAAGATAGCAGAGGAACACCTAAAGCATGTGGAGTTGGTTCTGAGAAGATTGCAAGAGGAGAAGTTGGCCATCAACCTAGAGAAATGTGTGTTCTTCAAAAAAGAGCTCGTGTATTTGGGGTTTGTAGTATCCCAAGCATCATTGAAGATGGATCCAAGCAAGGTGGAAGCTATCCTAAATTGGCCTACACCAACCACAGAGACAGAGGTAAGAAGTTTCCATGGATTGGCTTAGTTTTATAGGAAGTTTATAAGAAACTTTAGTGGCATATGTGCACCAGTCCTAGATACAATCAAAGGTGGTTTAAAGATTAAGTTTAAGTGGACTCAAGAAGTTGAGAAAGGTTTTGAGAAACTGAAACAAGAAGTGGCAACTCAACCTATTCTCTTATGACCTAGTTTTGATAAGTTGTTCACTGTGGAATGTGATGCTAGTGGAGTTGCAGTAGGAGGAGTGCTAAGCCAAGAACGCAGGCCTATAGCTTTCTTTAGTGAAAAGCTCAATGAAGCTAAGAAGTATTCTACCTATGACCTAGAAATTTATGCTTTGGTTCAGTCACTTAGGAAGTGGAGGCATTGCCTTCTACCCAAAGAGTTTGTAGCCTTTATTGACAATCAGGCACTTAGCTATATCAACACTCAAGAGAAGTTGAGTAATAGACATTTGAAATGGATGGAATACATCCAAGCTTTTACCTTCACCATCAAGCACAAGAAGGGATAGTTGAACAAGGTGGCAGATGCACTAAGCAGGAGATTGCTGACAATGCAAGAGATACAGATCAAGAGCATTGGGATAGAGAGTTTCAAGGATCTCTATGGTGAAGATGAAGACTTCTCGGAGGCTTACAAGGTATGTTCTGACTTTGAGAATCATTTTCATAGCCAATACTCAGAGTATACATTACAAAATGGATTGTTATTCAAGGGAAATCAGTTGTGTGTTCCAAAAGGTTCTATGAGAGAGAATCTTATCCAATAGAAGCATAATGGTAGTCTTAGTGGTCATTTTGGTATCAACAAGACAATGGAACTAGTGCAAAGGTTTTACTATTGGCCCAAGTTGCCAAGGGATGTCAGGAGGTATGTGGAGCAGTGTGTAGTTTGTATGAAAGCAAAAGGGGGAGCTAGTAATGCAGGTTTGTATCAACCTCTACCCATTCCCAACAGACCATGGGAGTGTGTTAGCATGGATTTTGTTGTAGGACTCCCTAAGACTAAGACAGGGTTTGATAGTGTCTATGTGGTGGTAGATAGATTTAGCAAGATGGGTCACTTTATCCCTTGCAAGACCACACCTGATGCTAGCTATATTGCTCATCTTTTCTTCAAAGAAATTGTAAGGATCCATGGATTGCCATTGAGCATTGTATCAGACAGGGATGTGAAGTTTATGAGTCATTTTTGGAAGACTCTATGGAGCAGATTAGGTACCAATCTGTGTTTTGGATCAGCTTACCATCCTTAGACCGATGGGAAAATAGAGGTGATTAATAGGGTGTTAGGTAACCTTCTAAGGTGCCTAACCAAGGAGTATGGACAGACATGGGACTTGGTCATATCACAGACTGAGTATGCATACAATGACAGTGTGAATCGGACCACAGGGAAGAGTCCTTTTGAAATAGTGTATGGGATGCACCCAAGAGGAATATGTGAGCTCAGGGATCTTGGAGCTATGGAGCATAGGAGTGGACATGTAGAGGACTTCACTCAGGCAATGAAAGAGATTCAGGAGCAGGTAAAGAAGACAGTCACCGAGGCTACACAAAAGTTGAAGGAAAAGGTAGATTTTTCAAGAAAAGATTTGCAATTTGCAGTAGGAGACTATGTTATGGTCCACCTCAACAAATCTAGGTTGCAGAAGGGTACATCAACCAAATTGTAGATGAAAAGAGTGGGACCATGCAAGGTATTAGCCAAATATGGGAAGAATGCCTACAAGGTGGAACTACCTGCAGATTTAGGCATCTCTCCAGTGTTCAATGTAGCTGATCTGATCAGATATAAGGGAACAATCAATGACATGGATCATAATAGAAGGGATATCTTCAAGGATGTAAGCAATATAGCCTTACCTACTCCAGACAAGCTACAAGCAGAGAGGATCTTGGAGTCAAGAGTGAAGAAATCTACAAGGCATAAGGTATACAGGGAGCATCTTATCAAATGGAAGAACAAACATGAATATGAGGCTACATGGGTAGATGAAGCTTAGTTCAAGAAGCAGGGCATTGATGAATCACTGATCTCTCCTCACATTCCTTAGATTTTGTGTAGAGGGGGGAGAATGGTGCAGGAGCACCTAAGGGACACTAGGAAACACTAGGCAATTAGGCAACCTAGTTTTTGAATTTTTATCTTTAGTATGTTACCATGAAGGTCATGTTGACCATTGGATAGATGAGATAGCTTAGGACTAAGCTTGATCATTAGATTGATGTTTGGAAGGTTTCATGAGATTTGGAATCCTTTTACTCAGTTTCTAGGAAATTAGCAAGAAGTTGCAAAATGTTCCATTTTCCAACTTTTCCATAAGAGGATTAGCATACAAGCGGCCAAGGAGTGGTTAAGGCCGAGCTCAACTATTTTAGTGGCCATATTTAAAGAGGACCTCGACTTGGAATTGGGGTTGGAAGCATTCAAGTTTGTATTTAGTTTTGAAATCAAGAAAACAGTGATATCTTACTGTGCATTTCTTGTTTCTTTTATTTGGAATTAGTATGTTAATGGACTGATCATGGCACTTTGGATAGAGTAGGATGTAGTGAAATTGTCTTTCAAGCATTGTTTGGAACAATAGATAGTTAGGTCATTCGTTTCAAGCTATTTTGTAGTTACTTTGTTTTTCTTTAAATTGCTATTCTAACTGGTAGCCTGTGAAAAAATGGGGTTTTAGCTCACATTTCCACTGTACTTTGGGTACGGGCTTGTGGGGAATGTGGCTAGGCTCCATGTCTGTAAATAGGTTAGGGTTAGGAGTTAGTAGGAGTCAAGAAATCATGGAGAAAGTCTTCTCGTAGGGGAGCTTGACAGTGTCTGGCTAGAAAAGACAAGTAGTGCAAAGCACTTGGTTTGCAGGGGTGACCTTTCCCTGTCAAGGCACGATGTGGAGAGGCAGATAGATTCCTTGCAAAGACTTGGCATGAAGGAGGAGGCTTCATTAGTCCATTTGGTGGTTGAATAAACTGACAGACTACTGTGTGGTCAGGAAATGGCTTTAAAAAGGCCTAAATTGCTAAATCTAAGGGTTACGCCTATGTACGGACAATGACGGTCCAAGACCCCAAATTTTTTTTGAGAGGTGGGCATATGGACTAGGAAACCTAAGGAAAGATCCTATGTTTTTTGAGAAACTTTCAAGGACTGGCCTATTTTCTTGGAGATGGAGACCTAATTGGGGCTCATGGCTAGTAGCCTTTTTAACCCTAGATGAGGGTTTGGTGAAAGTGATGAAAAGGTGGAGTTTGGTGAACCTTCAAGAACCCTAGGAGGATGGTTTGAAACTATTGGAGACATCTTTATACCCTTGCAAAGATTTAATTGAGTGTTGAGGTATTGTTAGTCTTTAGGGCAGATTTAAAGGCTAAGGAAGAGTTAGAGCTATTGCACCAAGATTGACTTGGTTGGTTGAAAGGTGATGGTAGTGGGGTTGGCCAAGAGAACCAGGGGTACCTAAACATGAGAAGGGTCCTATAGGTTAAGGTGGTGAAGCAAAACACCAAGGAGGTCTTGCAAGCAAGACCTAGAGCAGGAATTTGTGGTTGATTCCTCCAACCCCCTCCCTATCAGAAATGCTATTAAAGGACAAGTCATTGTTGATCAGTTAGCCGACGCACGAATACAAGTAGATCATCCATTAGTTGCAAACTTTCCTGATGAGTTTATATTCACCATAGACACAAACATAACATGGAGACTATACTTTGATGGCTCACATACAAATCATGGCTCAGGGGATGGTATACTGTTTATCACACCACAGGGTGATTCCATCCCTAAGTCATTTAGAATTGCATTCCCATGTACTAAAAACATAGCAGAGTATGAAGCTCTAGTGATAGGGTTACACATGGCAGCCAAGTGGAAAATTAAGAACCTACAGGTATATGTTGATTCTCAACTAGTAATCAGACAGGTAAATGATGATTATGAGACTAAGGATGAGAAGCTTGCTCCATACAAATGCATGGCTGATAGCTTTAAAGAGTACTTTGACAAAGTTGAATTTCATCAAATACCTCATGTTTTAAATAGGGCAGTAGACACTATGGCTACAATTTCATCACTTCTAGACATTCCTAACAATGTGCCTAAGTTTGAGTTTTTGGTAGAACAACTTTTGGTCCCAGCCTATGATATCCCAGATTCTGAAATGGTGTGTGACATTGTTGGTCCTGATTCCCCATGGTACAAATAAATCTATGACTACCTTCATACTGAAATCATACCCACTAGCCTCTCAAACAACCAACATAGGACATTCCTTCGTAAGTCAGCCAAATACACCATCGTCAGAGACACCTTATATAGACGTGCCTTAGATAATACCCTACTGAGATGTCTTGATTCTGATGAAGCACAAGAAACCTTGCGTGGGGTGCATGAGGGTATATATGGTTCCCATTCTAGCAGTCGTACCTTAGCTAAAAAGATTATGAGACTGGGTTATTATTGGCCTACTATGGAAAAGGACTCATATTTCTTTGTAATGAAACGTCGTCAATGCCAAGCTCATGGAGACTTGATACATGCACCAGCACATGAGCTCCGTCTTATAATGTCACCATCACCTTTCACCCAATGGGGACTCAACCTCATAGGTAAGATCCACCCCACATCATCTAATGGCCACAAATTCATCATCACTACCACTGAGTACTTTACGAAGTGGATTGAGGCTATTCCAATGGCATACATTACTGACACACAGATTTCTAAATTTATCCTAAACTATATCATCTGTTGATATGGTGTCCCTTAGTCCATAATTACCGATAATGGCCGCCCATTTAAGAATCAAGAAGTCTACCATCTTTGTGATGAATTTCATATTCAACATTACTTTTCCACTCCATACTACCCACAAGGTAATGGCCAAGCAGAGGCATCTAACAAAACCATCATTAGAATCCTCAAAAAGATTGTCAATGATGTTGGCTGTGATTGGCATTTATAGCATAATCCCACCTTATGGGCTTATCACACAAGTATCCATACTCCCACTGGCGCCACTCCCTATTCAGTAGTATTTGGTTCTGAAGCCATTCTTCCTATTGAGGTCAAGATTCCTTCCCTAAGGGTATCCTTGAAAGGGCACATTGATGATGAAGAGTACTGAGTATCGAGACTCCATGAGCTAGAATTCCTGGATGAGTGAAGAAAAAAGGCACTAGACCATCTCCAAGAATATCAGAATCATCTTCATCGTAGCTATAAAAGGAAGGTCTTGAACATAAACTTTGACATTGGTGACCTGGTTTTACTGGAGAACCCAAAGAATTGACCAGAAAGAGAAAAACCAGGAAAGTTTGAACCAAATTGGTTGGGACCTTATATTGTTACAGAAGCCTTTGGATCATGAGCGTATCAACTCTCTACTCCTGAAGGGGAACCATTGTCCTCGCCAATCAATAGCCTTCATCTGAAGAAGTTCTACATATAGCTTTTGAGGGCCTTGTCTTAATTAGCAAAAATACAAAAAAATCATTACCAAGGTGAAAACCTAGCAAACAAGCGTCTTGGTAACACCAAAAAAAATAGATAATCTAGACAACAATAAAGACAAATAATTCATCCAATAGTGAAAACCACTTCGGTGGTGCTTTGGATAAGTACCATGGTGAAAACCTAGCAAACAGGTGCCATGTGTAGTTGACTCTACTCCTTTGTCTACTATTATTCTAATCTAGCATACCCTATACATAGTCTACTACCATGTACATACTACCTATCCATGTACATAGTCCTTATCCCTGTGCATAGTCCTTATCCCTGTACATACCATCTATCCCTATACATATCATGTATCTTTCCTATCTATCGCTTGTACATACCATTCGTAATAAGTGGTAGTCTTTCCCATAACCTGGAATGATTGACATTGAATGCATTCATATTCCCCATTTTACCCTATTCATAATCAATTGGTCTTATACTCGACTGGGGGAAAACACATGACATGTGTCATATTGGTTCTTACATTGACTGTGTTGAAGACGTAAAACCATAGAAATATAAAAAAACATCACAAAATGACTTGAGAAAACACAAAAACATCAGAAAACTTCAAAAAGATAAAAAAATCAAAACATGTCAAAAATTTGAAAATAGAGTCAGAGTCAGTCGCACTTGTCAGTCTTTGTCATTAGTCGAACTACATTGCCTCTACGACTGGACGTAGGCAAGGCCATCTATCGATGTTCCCTCGAGGCATAAGGTCAGTTTGTTTAGGTTTGTCTGTATAAAATCATGACTCAATCCATAGGTCTATGGGAAGGTCATTGGTCGTGTCAAACTACGAGGTCTCTATGTGTATAATGTAGCCAAGGCCATCAATCAATGAGCCCCCGAGGCCGCACTAGGTCAGTCCATTAGGGTTCTTTACATTCACTATCACACACGTCTTCTATTTGTCATCAGTCTTGTCAATCAAGGTCAAGTTGAATTATGAGGTATCTACGTGTATAATGTAGGCAAGGCCATCAATCGATGAGCCCCCGAGGCTGCACTAGGTCAGTCTTTTAGGGTTTTTCATCACACACAGTCAATTGTCCACACATCATATCAAGTCATGCATCAATCTAGTGAACAAGTCACCAATGTCTCTAAGTCCAATCAAACAACTTTCCAAATGAAACAATCAAAACAGATCAACTAATGTCTACTACAGGATGTGTCCTTACTGGAAACAGACATCATCAAAACAATCAACATGTGTCTTGTTTAGGATGAGTCCTTCCTGAATATAGATATCAGTAAGGTAATCTATGTCTTATATAGGATGAGTCCTTCCTACATATTGACATTGTCAAACACTCAAACATAGCCTTACATAGGTTAGCACATCAATGACATCTGACTCAATGTCTTATACAATACATGTCTTTTTGAAACCAGGCTTTGTCATGCCTTATACAAATTTTCATAACATCGAAACCAGACTCAAAGTCTTATCCAATATGTGTATCTCCTGAAATCGGACTCTATCAATCAATCCTTCTATCAATCAAAATGAATCAAACAAACAAATCAAGTTTTGGAAAATATGTTATTGGCTTTCTAACTTTCTGACTTATTTATTTTATATTTTCATTTGACTTTATGATGGGAATTATGTTACTAGCTTTCTCAAGGATGTCCCATGAAGGATTTATAGAAGCCACGATGTATCAGAATTCTATTTTCTTTGATTGTTGTCTATCAACTGTCTTTTAAATTGGATTTTGAGTCATGTTACTAGTTGCCTCAAGGATGTCCCATGAAGGATTTAGAGGAGCGATGACATCTCATGACCCGTCTTTTACTTTTTTTGTTGTCTATGGTTTGTCCTGACAAAAAGACTAGGGAAACTTGTGCCCTTAGTATGAGTTAACGATAATCCTTGTCTGTAACTGTCTATTGTTAGCAAGTGGATGAACTTTCACACCTTGGTCTATGTCATATCATGGTGTTTGTCTCCATTTGTATTAGTCCCACCCAATGATGACAAAGTGCAACACCTTTTGTGATACAACGAAATGTCGAAGATTGCTAATACTAACATCCATCTCATTTCTTTTATTATTTCACAATCTTTCTTTTTGCACTAACATTTCTTCCTTCTTGCATTATGATGGAGTCCTATGACACACACAAATAATAAATCATCCTACATATACACATACATGTTAGAAACATACATACATATAGGCATTTATCGTATCTAGGACATCATGGCATAATAGACATTCATCATCATACAATACATATCATAAGCATTCCATGTACATAACAAATGTAAATCCATGCATCACATTACATTTTTATAACATCACATTGCATCTCATTATTATACATTGCATACATAAAATCGATCGACATCATACATATTAATATATACATCATCACATAGAATCAAGATCACATCATAAGCTACATAAACACATCATAAAATAGATATGATCATCCATCACATAGGAATCTCATATAAACATGACATATATACATAAACAACTTCATAATCAATAAATAGAACTGCATATCATGGGAATCGCTACCAAAATCATATATATATATATATATATATATATATATCACTCAACAGTGGCACATCACAATGTCATAATGTATCAATAAATATGGAAGCCTACAGGCTATATGATCATAATATAATGTCTCGGTACATATCAATAGATGTCCCTATCCTGAACTGCCACTACTATCATGGTTGGAGTATGTAGATGACTGATGTCGGGAACCCGATGACCTGTGACCTGAGTGGGGCTTGTCATATGGACTAGCTCTGTGTGGCTTCTTGACACCCTCTGTGCTAACTATCCTGGACTGGGTCCTAGTCTGAGACCTCTCTTTGCGTGCCTCTAAAAAACTCGGAGCCCGTCTCTCTGGAGGAACTGTCGTCTCATACAAATCCCTATAATAGGTGGCCCTCTCCTCAGCTTTGACTAACTCTCTGGAAAATGCAGCTGCCGGCTCGGTACATAAGGCTCTAATCTCTGTGAATCTCTACTCGGTCTCCTGTCTCTGAGCTATGGCCTGATCTCTATCCATGATGGCCCTGTCCCTCTCCATCTGTACCAAATCCCTCTTAGACATCATGACCCTCATCTGCTCCTCCAAGGATGCAATCTGGGCCCGAAGTGTAGCAGTATCGGAATCAACTGCCTTTGTGTCAACCTGTCTCACCCTCAGTACACCATCATCCTCATCCTCCAAATCCTCCAAAATACTGTCTCGGATCTCTCGCTCATGATCATCATCCTCCTCATCATCATCATGATAGGCACCCAGTAAGCCAAGGGCATCAATCTCTACCTCCTCCTCTACATGAACCTCTGGAATGGCCTCCTATGTGGGATGCTCCTCCTCTCTGCCAATCTCAACATGCACCTCCTCCCCACTTCTGCCAATATCTGGCATGGGCACATCCTCCTCTCCCCATCCCTCCTCACGAATCGGTGACAATGGTGGCCCTCGTCCCCTCCGTCCATGCCTCCCTCTCCTACCACTTTGCCGACCACCTCCATCACCATCTCCATCATCACCCCTGCCCCCTCCACCTCTCCAACCTCTGCCTCTGCCATGCTTGCGTCGCGGTCCTATCCCTCGCCGCTCTATCGGCACTGGCTAATCTAGATCTATTAGGGGAATCGGCCTATGCATGACCCACCACTGATCATAAGCCTCTTTGGTACCTGGATCTATCGCACCATCTCTCCATCCCCATGGAACTACCTGCAATCCATCAATATCTGCCTCTGCAGTGGCTACTGGAATCTTTGGACCCCACAGGGGGATCTCTCGCAATGACCTTCTAAACTCGGCCCATCCTCTTGGCACATCATGTACCTCTCTGAACTGCCGCAATACATGATCTGGAAAATGTCACTCTATAATGTGGACGTGTGAAACAGTCTGCCCAATCAAGTATTGTGTCTGGCAAAAAAAAGGCAAGTGCTCATCCTCGTCTGACCACTCTGCACATCCCAGGTATGGTCTCCATGTAAACTGAACCATAGTATCTATGGCATGCCTGAAATACCTAGTATCTCCCATGTGGTGCTGAGTGTTCACCCCCGCATAAGAGAAGGCATAAGGAGCTCCATGTTGTACATCGACTATCATCGGTGGCCGAAAAATGGCAATGTGTTCCCATGCCCATACCATCAAGAGCGTGGTACCACAACTCATGGACTGAGCCTCTCGATAGGCTATATCATGCAAGTGAAAATATAACATGCCAAGGAGACAGGGACCCCAAGCATATACCTCCTGTCGCTCTAACATACCAACTAGCATCTCCCCCCAACCCACAGGAAAACCATGACCTCGACGGTCAGGAAGCACTATACCACCTATCAATGTACACACTAGACAATCTAGCCGCCTATACCTCTATGCCAATACATGCCATCTAATCTCATAGTGATCAAACCCTAACTGTCTGACATTGGCATGAGGGTAGTATCTACACATCTCAGCAACACACCTCTGGGTATCATACCTCACTTTCATGCCTCTGATGGGAAGTCTCAGGATCCTGTAGACGTCCTCTAAGGTCACTGTCGCCTCTCTAGTAGGCAGGTGAAATGATGAATTCTCTGAGTGTCACCGCTCGCACAATGCTGTCAATAAACCCCGGTTCACTCGAATCTAGGGCATGTCTGTCACATGTAGAATACCTAGGTGCCATAAGAATCGTCACTTAGCACTCCACAAGCTATCTCGAAAGCGAAAAGTCGTAGGTCTCGACTCTCACATATATACAGTGTCTAACACAACCTACAATGCCATTATACATGCCCAATGTCAGAATCAAACATCTATCCTAGTGCAAAATTACAAAATCAAATGCTATTCAAATGCGTCATTATTTTGCAAATGCGTCATTCTTTTGCGCATGCACCATTTTTTTTCAAATGCGTCACTTTAATATGCAAATGTGTGCCAAAATGACAAATGTGTCTATGTAAATTAACTATCACATGCAACTACGTAAATCAAATAACAAGTGCGTTGAAATAAAACCAAATGCGTTGAAAAATAAACACATGCGGCTATTTTAAATACATATGTGATGCTATTTATCAAATGTGTTGAACTAGAAAAAAATGTGTTGAATCACAATAAACCTACGCTAAACATCTACGTCATTTTACAGATGCGTTGATCCGCATGCAAATGTGTTGATTGCACACTCACATGCGTCTTTTCAATAAAGTGACATAAGAAAAATTTCAATTTAATGCATAAAAAGGCACGAAAATAAAAAAATTCAAAAGTCAAGTTTAAGGTACATACCAGGGGGTCCATGTCGGCTGGCCACCTGAAGGTCCAGATCCTATATGCTCGATGGTGGGTGTTCGGAACAGGAGACATCTTCGCTCTGGGTGCAGAGAAAAATCTCAATTCTCAAAGCTATGTGGGTGAAAATGAATTGGTTTTTACCCCAATTTCTATTTATACCTAGGGTTTTGGTGGTATTATTTTCTACTGGCCACGTCAATTTCCAATTTCAATCAACCCCTACCTATCCATACCACTTCCAACCTCAATTCTGTCAACTCCACTGCATTTCTGGCTATCCAATGGACTAATTAGGATCATTTCCAAAAAAAATTGAATTTTTTTGAAAATTTGTCAATTTTCCCAAGGGGGCATACCTTCACCTGTTTACACCGGGGCATGACTGGGGCATATTTTTATCGATTTTCTTTGACACAATTCCGGAATGACATTGTATCAAAGAGGGGAAAATGTAGACACCGAAATCTGGTTTAAGCCTGCAACTTTAATATTCTTAATAATTTGTATTTCTTCCATGGTCATGATTAAATAATGCCAATTATTTAATTATTCACTAAAATCTTCATTTCTTCTATTAATTAAATAATCTTAATTATTTAATTGATTCACATTTTCTTTATTCTATCTGATTAATTAAATAAAAGCTTTTTATTTAATTATGTTACTAATTAACCTTATCCTTCTTCTTCAATTAAATAAAGTCTTATTTAATTTCCCCCCCTTTATCATATGTCAACTATAACTAAATAAATCCTTTATTTATTTAATTATTCATTTAAATCCCTTCGTCACTTAATTAAATAAATCTTATTTATTTAATTATTCTTCAAATATCAAATCTTGAATTAAATGAATTATTTAATTCATAAATTCTATTTTAACACATTCTTCTATATTTTGATAATTGTGCAAATTATCTAAGTATTCACTTTTACTCGACTCAAAGATCTATTTAAATCGCTCAGTTAACTCTTGATTTAATGTCTGAGTGTCTTTCTTAAGTAATCTCTTCATCAAATCATTCAATCGTCCGGTGCCAACTCAATTGCGTGTACATGCAGATTAATTAAATATTCTTATTTAATTAATTAGACCTTGTGCGTCCATTCGAACAAGAGTTTCTTTAATCCATCTTTATCTTTGTCATGCAAAGATAATTCTTTTGTTTTTGAATACCAAACTCGAAGATTAAATCATTTATTTAATATTTATTTCTATTTCTAATTGGTATCACTCATGTCACTACTAACAGTTCTCAAAATGCATGTCTAATCTATCGATCTAAACCGTCTGTTGATCTTTCAATGCTAGCCTATCATTCGAATGATCAATTTTCTATAAATTGATTTGTCATTCTTCATTCCAATCTCTCTCGAAATCTTATGACTTTTTGGAGCAACTATCTTGAATCTTCTATGTTTTGCTAAATCATTATCATAGGCTATACTTGCACGAACTTTGAAAATATGACGGCAATTATACTACAATGGAAAAATGGAGAAGGGCAATCGAGATGATACATGGAATTACGTACATATTGGGTGATATTGTTCAGTTTACTTACGTTTTGAATTTCCTTTGTTCTCAGTTGCTTAGCTTAGAGTGCATTAGAATTTTAGATTGCATTGCTTGTTTGCTCTGATATGTTTCTTCTACATTTTTCTAGACGTTACACATAAATTTGTGATTGTTGTCATTGTTATGCTTTCTTTGTTCCTAGTTATTTTCCCTTATCACATTTGGTGAACTTGACGTGAAGTCACAGACTTCAAAAAAACTCATAGAAAAATTATTTTTTGTAGGAATAGGTATGGATTGACACATCTAATGCATAAAATGACGCATCTGACATCATGATCTACATATGAAGAGGGAAAACATCACATCTGACTTAAAGTGATGCATCTGTGGCTTACTACGATGCATTTGACTGGTGAAAATACTTTTTTGATTTCTAAAATTTCAAGTTTTTATTTTAATGATTACATTTTATTATAACTAATTCAAATATTATAGCGTGTGATCTGGTGGAGTTAACCTAGTTTTTGTAGGATGATTGACAAAAGAAAAAAATACAAAATTTCAAACTTCTAATGTGTGGTTTTGCAGGATGATTGTCGAAGAAAATAATTTGAAACTCCTATCTTATCATGTTTTCTTTCATGTTTTCAGTCTTCATATAGGATTTATTTTAATAATTAGATGATTAATTAACCGTACTTTGAGTCTTCACATTATAGGTTGTGTATACACCTGAAAACGGTCATCATATTCAATTAATTAAATACAACCGATTTGATTAATACTTCAACTACATATATATAAGGTCTTACTTTATTTATATTGTTCACTTTCCTTTTAATTCTCCTAATTCACATTCTTCTAAATTAAATAAACTAAAAACCCTAAACGTGTTTATTTAATTAATCTTCCCTAATCCTGATTAAGAATTAGAGCAAATTTCTACAACTTTTTGTGTGCCACCTCATAAAGGTCACATGAAAATAAATAAGCCTAATTATTAATTAGAATTATCCTCACACACTTCCACCAATGAGAAAAAGCACATGGCTTTACTCCCCCACACTTCCAAAAAATTTGGAGCACATGGGTCTTTGTTTCACACACTTGGAATCCCATACATTTGGCATGCTTCCAATTGGTCAAAGGATTCTCTTCACACACATGGCATGTTGTCCTTGGTCAAGGGGACAACATCCCGATTCCTTTCATCTCCACCATCTATCTTTTCTCCTTCAAATCTAGACCATTGACGGGTGCCACCTCACAAAATGCTTGAGAAACCCTATAAATACACCCTCTTTCCTTAGCATTTATCATCCACCTTTTGAGTAATAATATAATGCTATTTTGAGATACAAATTGGAATAGTGTTATAATGCCATTTTTCATCCACACTTTAAGTATTGTTACCATGTAGGTTTTTCGTAGGAGCTTGAAGCTTTCATGGAGTCTTACACTTAGTTTTCATATCATGTGTTACTTTGCATTCTCATCTTAGATTAATTAATTGCTTCATAGTTACATTTTATCATCCCCATTGCATCATAGTTACATTTTAGGTTAGTTTGTTTTATGTTTTCATTTGAGCATATGCATAATCATGGATAGTTCGCTATAGTTGCATATCATCTCACTCATCTCCACTTGTTCATCTATCATCAACATCATCCTTCGTTTATCGTTGCATCCATTATCCTTTCCATCATTTTGTTTCATTTAGGAGCATACCACTAATCATTCCAGCACACATTTGCATACCACTAATCCTTCCACCACACATTCACACATAGAAATCATCTTAGCTTGCATATTAAGCATTAAATCTCATTTTCTAGGTAGTCATTTTAATAACCTTTGTGCCCATAGAAATCTGAGGGCAAAACAGTTTAATAAATCCCTAGAAATAGAGGACAATGATACGTATTTGAAAGGTTTGATTGTATTACAAATAGATTAGTTTTACTTGCTTCAAACTTTGAATGTAAACCATCTCATTAAGGTTTGTGTTGACATTAAAATAACCCTCCACATTCGACACATGCACAAAATGGCACCCACCATGGGGCCTTTGCCTCACTTATTGCTAACTTTTTTTATGATTTCAGGATTGTAGGTTCAAGGTTTATGACTTGGGAACATTTTGCACCAGTTTGGAGGCAATACTGAGTTGTTTTGAAGCATTTCTGGGCTGTTTTTAGAGTTTTGGTGCCTCTTGTATTTGTTTTGGAACCTCTTGCAAGCAGTGTAGAGACCATTTTCATTTTTTTTGAAACCAGTCTGGCTTGTTCTAAGAGTTTTGGCACCTCTTACACCTATTTTGGCACCTCTTGCAGGTTGTCCCGAGACTATTTTCACCTATTTTGGGACCATTTTGGGCCACTTTTAGAGTTTTGGCACCTCTTGCACCTATTTTGGCACCTCTTGTTAGAGTTTTGGCGCCTCTTGCAAGTTGTTTTGAGACTGTTTTCACCTGTTTCGGGACCATTCTGGGACACTTTTAGAGTTTTGGAGCCTCTTGTACCTATTTTGGCACCTCTTGTCAGAGGTTTGGAGCCTCTTGCATCTTGTTCCAAGACCCTTTTCACCTGTTTTGAGACCATTCTACACTAGTTTTAGAGTTTTGGTGTCTCTTGTCTCTGTTCTGACGCCTCTTGCAATTTGTCACCAAAATCAAAAACTCACATTATGTGTTGTGCATTTGCAGGTTTTCCCAAATTCGCTGTCAAAGACTCAAAACATAAAATACTAATATATTGCAAGGGTTGGAAGTTATTTACTTGTTTCCTTTGGCTAAGAGAGGAACGTAGCTTAAGTAAAGGGATAATGAACATCATGTTTCCTTTTGGATAAGTTAGGAACATAGCTTAATTAAAGGAAAATTAACACCATGTCTTTTGTATGTGATGAATGGTAGGCATATGCTCTCCCCTTAACTGGGTGATCCAAAAAGCTAGACCCATTCTTGTTTATGTGCGAGTGTAAGTGGAGTATATGGCATGAGTTCTCCCTTTATTCATGTGAAATAAAGATCAATCTAACTATGGGTATACTTTCTTGCTTTTTTCTATCCTAGAGGGCAGGTCTTGTGGGAAAAAGTAATCACCCAAGGGAACAACCCAACCGGTAACATGCTAAACCCAAGCGACTTCCAACTGGGATATAAATGTGGATACTTGAGGAAAGTTCAAGTATCATGAGGATAATTCTAATGAGATGGATCGAAAGGGACTCTCACCGCATGGATTATCCCCCACAAATGAAATTCCTGCATTAAAACCCTTGTTGTGTATTTTCCAAAATCCTTTATCTATTCTTTGGTGTAGCAACGGTTGTTGCCAAGGCATCCACATTCTCACAGTTTTTAGTAGAGGTGATCAGTTCACCATCGGAGTTTCATGGGGACTAGAAGCTTGTTTGGCCTGAGAAGAGAGTGCACTATAAGAGGGAGCCTGTGCAACCAAGCTTCTGAATTCATCCGCTAAAGACAGTGTGGTTGGGGTAAAACCAACGTGGAATCTAAAACAATACAGTCTTACAAAACCTTAGGAGTGTATATTCTACTTGATGCGTCTTCAAAATGAAACTCAAACAAAACACCATCAAAAACATTACATTTTGAAAGTGAAAACCTTAATTCAGAACTACATTCATTAAGGAAGACAAGTCAATAACTTAGGTCCATCCATCTTCAGAAAATCAGTCCTTCTAGTAGTGTTCAACCTTTCCTTAGGAAAAATAGAGTCAGAATATGTGGTTTACGCGATGATTTCATGAAAGGTCAAGATTCAAAAAACAAAGATCAAACCTCTTAGTCCAAAACAACATAAAAGATGTTTGTCTATGCTTTACTACTTTAGAGAAAGGTTAACCTTCAATTTTTTCAAGAAAACTTGCAAAAATAATCTAGAGTTATACATGATGTACTATTGTGAAAATCCAAGACTTTTCCAATGTTTTGAGTACCTTAATTACATTTCTTGAGTCAAAACTTCGAGTCCAAGATCATTCCTTAGATACCTTAGAAGTCTAAACATTGTCGAAACAGACCTATACAAGTGGAAATTTTCAAATTAAACCTAGATCTAAACATTGCAAGGTGCTTAAATCATCAATATACATCACATCTTTGCTTGTACAACTTAATTTCATCTTCAGGATTTGTCATCCTTTAATTAGGAAACTATGTCATGCAATCAAATCAAACTTGACCTAATCAATAGAATTTTTCATTCTATTTGACTTAGTTGTAATCCTTGGCACTATAAACTTAGATCAAAGCTTAGTCTAAATCATAACACTTCTATGCCCATCCAAACAAGATCACAAAAGAGAAGACTCAAGGACAAGAAACTTGGAACACCCAACTTTGAAATGAAAAACATAAGAAGTCTGAGTAGTGAAGCTTTCGATATCAAAACTCCCAACATTGAACCTCAAAATAGTGAGATCCCTAGCAACATGGTTGATGCAAAATAAATCCCTATTCCTAGACTCAACAACACTCAAGGGGAAGAAATAAATGATGAGGATATCCGAAAAGAAGAATAAGACCCCAACTTCCATAAGTTTTTGGAAAATATTTTTGAAAGAGATGGGGAAAAATACCTATTGATGTTAGCCAATCAAGGAGTTAAACTTCCCCCTGATTTTGATATCAACATCTTAAAAGCACCTCTCCAAAAGGCTGAAAAGGAAATAGAACAAATGGTTACTTTAACTCACCAAATGAAAAACCTTCAACAAAAAGTTCTAGACATGCAAAGGGGAACTTCAAAATGATACTTGATTGAGGACATTTGTTCTTATCCCTTTAATCAATCCATCAACATGATTCCTTTCCCTAAATGTAGTGAATTTCCAAAGTATGATAAATACAATGGTACAACTGATCCATTAGATCACCTAAGGGAATTCCAAACTATGAGTTTAGAATTTTCACATGAGGAAACTTATTTGATGAGACTGTTTCCACAAAGTCTAGGAGGGACTTGCCTTGAATGGTTTTCAAATATTACACCCCCCATAAACACATTTGAAGAGTTGGTCAATAGATTTGTCACTCAATACTCTTACAATGTCCAACATGATATCACCATGAAAGACCTTTGCAACTTGAAATAGAAAAAGGGTGAGTCCTTCCTCATTTTCTTGCAAAAAAAGGAGGATATTTTTTGCAAGGTATTCTCATCTCATTCCTAAAAAGGAAAAGATAGAGATTTTCATTGATAACCTAAATGATGAGATGAGTTATAGGTTGGAATTACAATGTCCCCCTAACTTTGAAAAATTGATTGAAAATGGAATTAAAATCGAAGAAGCCTTAGTCAAAAGAGAGGTCATTAAGGTATAAAATTAAAACAACTCATCCACTTCCTCTAACAACTACAACAATGGGGACAAACCTAAATTTTGGAAATGAAACAAGAACGTGGGTAACAATGAGGTCATAGCTGAAAATCAAAATACCAAACCCGTATTCAACCTAGCAGCAGCTGCCACCAAGACCAATCAGACAAACAATCCTCCCAACACTCCAAATGTTAGCCAAAACAACAATCAGACTAATCTAGGGACTAAACCAACACCATTTCCAAAGCCTTCCAATTGATGAAAATCGCACCATTGGGACAATCCTTATTTTTCCTTAAAGGAACTTATTGAGGCTAAGCTTATCATAGTTCTAGAAGCACAAAACTGGGATCCACAAGTCAATCCCTTTTGGTGGAATGATTCTCATTACTGTGATTATCATCAAAGCAAGGGTCATATGACAAAAGATTGTTGGCAATTAAAACACACAATCCAAGATCTCATTGATAACAAAAAGGTACACATTGAAGGACCCCAAACAAACAGTGATTAGGGAGTTTTTAAGAACCCTTTACCCAATTATGAAAAGGGAGAGTCCTCTACATCGAATACCAAAGCGAAGAATATAAACTATGTTTATGATTCTACCATTCATTGTATTGAGATGGTTGGGAATTCCATCCAAGACATTGAAATTGGAAGCCAAGGGAAGGATGCCACTACTAAAATCCAGCACAATGATGACACTATCTCACATCAAATCAATGACCTTGTACCTAGAAATCTAAGCACTAACGTTGAAACAAATGACAATAAAATTAACATCATCAAAATCACAAATGATCAGGACAATACACCTATCAATGTGATTACAAGAGGACAAGCCAAGGTAACATTGAAAGGAGCTACCCCTTCCACGTCCAAAATGATTTTTTTTCCTGTAACTCAATATAACATCTTTGATTAGTTACAGAAGATACCCACTCAAATATCTATATTGTAACTTCTCAAGATTTCACTAACACACAAAGAAATCCTAGAACAAGCTTTAGTTGCCACCACAGTACCAAACAATCTGGAAGTCTGTACATTTCAAGCTATGGTGGGAAATTTGAATGCACCTCATTTCTTATCATTCTCTAAACATGATGATGCATCCACCACCCATCCGCATAACATTGCTCTCCACATCAAAGTCCTAATCCATAAACATCGCGTCAAACGTGTCCTTATAGATAGAGGAGCAGGCCTAAATATCTGCACTCTCAAGCTTGTTCGTACATTAGGATATTCTAAAAATGCTATTGATCCTAGAAGGAAAATCACCATAAAATTATATGATGATGAACAAATATCCTCTCAAAGATTGATCATTTTACCCATTCAAGTGGGACCAATCGTCAAATACATAGTGTGTCAGGTGTTAGACAAGGAATTGACATATAACATACTCTTGGGATGACTGTGGATTCATGAAATGCAAGTGGTACCATCAACCTATCATCAATGCTTGTAATTTCCTTTCAATGGATAGGAGATCACCATTGCTATCGATTCTAACAATCCCCAATATTACAATGCACTCAGAACAATTCAAGATACCTTTGTACCACATAATAGAGAAGTCATCAACTCTAATCCATCAAACAAAGAAAGTCCAATGGGTTCTTTGTCAAGACATTATGAGGAAAGGGCTCAATCAAAAGAAAAAGGGGTCGTTGAGTCTATTTCATGCAACAATGGAAGTCAATTTGATGTCTTATCAAAACAATTGGAAAAGATCCAAAGAAAAGACAAGGGCATGGGGAAATACCCATTTGAGAAATCTTCATACTTATCATAACTTTCATCTTCTCCTAAGTCATATGGACAACCATCTACCTCAAGAAAACAATCTTTACAACCCATCACGATTTTTGATGGGAAGTTTATAAAAGAAACCACCCAAGCAGAGGAATCAAAAGATAGGGATGTCCTAAACTGGTTATACAGAGATGAAGAACCTTCACAAGTATCAATGTCCAATATATGCACAGATAAGTATGGAAAAGGTCAGACAATATTGAAAAAAATGGGATATGAGGTAAATGGTCCTTTGGGTAAAAAAAAAAGGCATCAGTGAACCAATACAGCTTGTCACAATGAATCCCAAAGACAAAACAAGACTAAGCTACAGGGAAGACTTAAAATAGGAAGCTACTCAAAAAGTTGTCGAAAGAATCTTACAGCTACAGGCTAGTGAGGATCATGAAACAAATTACAATGAATATGAATGGGACTCTCTCTTTGAGGAATCTTTCCATGACAAAGAGATCGATGTAATCCAAAATTATACCCCAATATGTATGAAAGGACAAAGTTCTAGTTCTAGACTCCTTGAATATGGATCGTAGTATGTTGTTGACTCAAGTGAAGACGATCATTCTTCAAGCGAGATAGACACATTAGAAGAAAGTAACATCTTAGACCTCATTGGACAATTTGACAACATGGCTATCTTGATGGTTACATCTTATGATCTTGGCCAATCTAACGATTCCTTGTCCTTAATGTATCCTGAACTAATTGATTGGGATCAAAATGAGCCGTTTAACATACCCACCTTTTCAAATAATGATGCCCTTGTGAACTTCCTATGTTCTGATAATCTTGACACATGTTCTACCAATGAATCTCAAAACGAAGCTCCTGACAAAGGGAGTGTCAAACCTTTCAGCTGCAAAATGAAAAATATAAGAAATGGGTCTAATAGTGAAAACCATCTGGTGGCACTATTAAATTAGGAAAAAGTAAAAACAAAGAGCGTATCTCAAGGTGAAAACCTCTCTGAGGCACCAAGAGATGGAAGGTTTGACACTCTCCCAAAACACTATCAAGAGAGATCTTCAGTGCTAATAGAACCTACACAATCCATCAATGTTGGTACAGTTGAGATGGTGAAGACCCTATGTTTAGCGGAATCCATGATAGAAGAGGAGAAACCTCGTTTCACTAAATTATTTAAGGAGAGGCAAATCAAATTGCTTGGTCATATGTTGATATGCCAGGGATAGATCCAAAACTCATTATGCATCATCTATCCTTACCACCCGACACAAAACCAGTAAAGCAAAAATTGAGAAAGATGCATCCCCATATCGCCCTTCTAGTGAAAGCTGAGTTGAAAAAGCTATTAGATGCAGGATTCATAAGATCTATTGACTATGTCGAATGGATATAAAAAATTGTTCTGGTATCCAAACTAGATAAGAGCATCAAGATATGTACGAACTTTAGGGACCTTAACAAATCCTATCCAAAAGATGATTTTCCTCTACCAAACATTGATCTGATTGTAGACTTGACTATTGGGCATGAAATGTTATCACTTATGGATGGATTTTCAGGATATAACCAAATAAACATAGCACCTAAAGATCAAGATAAAACAGCCTTCACATGTCCTTGGGGAACTTTTTGCTAGAATGTCATGCCTTTTGGGTTGAAAAATGTTGGAGCTACATATCAGAGAGCTATGCCTACCATCTTCCATGACATGATGCATACTTTTATGGAAGACTATGTAGATGATATTTTGGAAAAATCCTACACCAAAGAAGGACACTTAGAGATTCTAGAAAAAATCCTCACAAGATTGGAGAAATTCAAGGTGAGGTTAAATTCCAAGAAATGTGTGTTTGGTGTAACATCAGCTAAACTTTTGGGATACATTGTCTCAGCTAAAGGCATTGAGGTGGATCCTGCAAAGGTCAAAGCCATCATGGAAATGCCTCCTAAAAACATCAGCCAACTTAAATCATTACATGGAAGGTTCTAGTCCATCAGGAGATTTATTGCACAACTAGTTGATAAAACTCATACTTTCAATCACTTATTACACAAAAATGTCTCTTTCAAGTGGGATGAGAGCTTTATTAGCACAAGAAGATTCTACAGGAAAATAAAGAGTCGTCTATTATATTAGAAGGACCCTAAATGGTTATGAGATAAATTACACCTTTAATGAGAAAGCTTGCTTAGCGGTTGTATTTGCTACACAACAATTAAGGCACTACATGCTGACTCACACCATCAAACTCATTGCCAAAATTGATCCATTAAAGTACTTACTTAGAAAAGATTCTTTAACAGGAAATTTAGCCAAGTGGGTCATGATATTGATTGAGTTCGACATCTAGTATGTGCACAAGAAAGAAATTAAAGTTCAAGCCATAGCAAATCAACTAGTTGAAGAACCATTGTCAGATAACAATCCAATGAACATTGAATTCCTTGATAATGATGTCCTAACCATATCTACACAACAGTGGCTGCTATACTTTGATGGCTCTTATACACAACATGGATCAGGCGTAGGAATCTTGTTTGTTTCGCTGCAAGGATACACAATTCCAAAATTCTACAGATTAATGTTCCCCTGCACCAACAACACAGCTGAATATAAAACATTGATCATTGGAATCAAGATAGATGTTGAATGGAAAATCACATAATTGCTAGTCTATGGTGACTCACAATTGGTCATCAACCAAGTCAATGATGATTACCAAACAAAGGATGACAAGTTGCTACCTTACAAGAGGATGCTGGATGGTTTCAAAATGTACTTTGTTGAGATCAAGTTTGCACGGGTTCCTAGAATAGAAAACAAAGTTGTAGATGCAATGACCACCATTGCTTCTCTCTTACAGATACTTGAACAACGAAGACATTATGAATTCATGGTAGAACAAGTGTCCAACCCAGCCTATGAAGATCCAAAATCCCAAGTGATATGCCATATTGTCGACCCTCAAATTTCCCTCTACGAAGAGATCCATACCTACCTACAAGACAATATCCTTACAATTAACTTATCTCAAAACCAAAAATGAAACTTCATTTGACAAGCGGCTCACCACACCCTAATAGCTAATGTGCTTTATAGACTAGGTTTGGATGGTACTCTTCTTCCGTGTCTAGAACGTAACAAAGCTGAGATCGCTTTACAAGAGGTTCACGAAGGTATCTATGGAACACATTCAAGTGGCTTAACCTTAGCTAAGAAATTATTATGATTGGGGTATTACTGGCCGAATATCGAGAAAGAGTCATTTCAATATGTCAAAAGGTATTCCAAATGTCAAATTCATGGAAACTTGATACATGCTCTAGCACAAGAGTTACATCCTTTCACAACTACATGGCCTTTTTTCCAGTGGGGATTGGACCTTGTAGGCAAGATTAATCCCTCTTCCTCTAATGGACATAAGTTTATAATCACAGCCATAGAATACATCACCAAGTGGATTTAAGTTGTTCCTCTAATTACCATCACCAAGAAACAAATCTCATCATTCATTCTGAATTATCTCATATGTCGGTATGGTGTTCCTCAATCTATCATTACGGATAATGGTCGACCCTTTAAGAATCAAGATGTTCAAGAGCTTTGTGAAAGATTCCATATCCAACATTGGTTTTCTACACCTTACTATCCCTAAGGGAACGATCAAGCAGAGGCCTCGAACAAGACTATCCTAAAGATTTTGAAGAAAACCATCAATGAAGTTGGAAGTGATTGGCATGTTAACCTAAACCTAGCATTGTAGGCTTACAAAACCAATATATGTACCCTGACAAGAGCAAAACCCTATTCTCTTGTCTATGGATCAGAAGCTATTCTACCTATTGAGGTTGAGATACCATCCCTGTGTGTGTCACTTAAAGGGATGATTTCAGATGAGGATTACAGAGTATCTAGGCTACAAGAATTATAATTGTTGGATGAACGTTGACAGCATGCAGTTGATCACCTAAAATCTTATCAACAAAGGATATCTAGGAGCTACAATCACAGAGTAATACCTAGAGAATTTTAGGTGGGTGACTTAGTCTTAAAAGAAAATCCCCATAATCGACAAGATCGAGAGAAGAAAGGGAAATTTGGACCTAACTGGTTGGGTCCCTTTGTTATAGTATCAATCTTTGGATCAGGAGCATATCAATTATCCACACCAAAAGGGGATTTGTTTGATGAACCCCTCAACAGCTTCCATCTCAAAAGGTTTTACACCTAGCTCATCCAGTGCATTGGTAAAGGTCATGGAAAAATACCAAAAAAATCAAAAAATGCAAAAATCCAAAAAAAATCAAAAAAAGGATTGAAAAATAGTAAAGAAAAAGAATCGTCCTCTACTGAAAACCACTTCGGTGGTGCTTTGGGCAAGTACTTTGGTGAAAACTTGGAAAACAGGTGCCTTGCGTAAAATAAGCACTCTCCATCTATCTTGGGTTACATAACTTGCTCTGTAGTGTTCATCCATCATGCTTCCATATCTGCATTTGTCACACTTCCATGTTTGCATCATAGCTTGATCCATTGTTTGTATTATGGTATCCCCTGGCATTACTCGGCCCATTCGAAAAACCATTTTGTCCTATCATATCACATTGGCGGCATGCTCTAGATTGGATCAGATTCTTGTACATTCTCAAGGTCGAAAAATCAAAAATCCCAAAAACATTCAAAATATATCAAAAATCCCAAAAATATTCAAAACATATTGAAAATTCCAAAAACATTCAAAACATGTCAAAAAATTCAAAAATTCAAAAATATAGTCTTTATTCGAACTACATCATCTCTAAGCTTTGAACGTAGGCAAGGATAATCTTTGATTATCCCCTGAGACATTTAGGTCAGTCTTCTAGGTGTTCGCTATGTTCATATTTTCATCTTGTAAATCTTGGTTGTGTCGCCAGTTGAACTACGTGGTCTCTGTGTGTATAACGTTGGCAAGGCTAATCTATTGATAAACCCTCAAGGCTCCTAGGATAGGTCTTTAGGTTAGGTCTTGGTCATCATGGTCGTGTCACACCCTGCACTGGGGGAAAAATCTTGCACTCACTAAGGGAAAATAAACTTTGAGCTTGAACCAACACGCAAACAATCATCGGACTAACGTTACAAACATAAAATTCAAATGAATGTTGATCTTTCTAAATCAAGGGTTTATGACATTAAACACGAAAGTTCAAATTGTTCTACTTTAATTTTTGATATCATATCTCTCGAGTCCTTGGTGATGTATTGAACTAGAGGATCAAGGAAGGAGTATGATTTTTCTTTGTCTATTGTATGTGAGTTTATCATTATTACTATGCAAGTTATTGTGAGATGTGCACTACAAAGTATCACTGATGACATTCTGAATTTGCATAGGAAAATATTAACTCTTGTTTGTTTATGCAAGCGATGCTCGAGTCATCTTGGTTTAATTATACTTAGATGCTTGTGTTAACTTACAATTTTAAAACATCATGGAAATAGTACTCAGGTCATCTTGGTCTAAAATATGCCATCGATGCTTGTACTCACTTTCAACATTTTAAAGGCCCAATGATGAAAAAAAGCATGCCAAATTGGTTAATATAAATGACAAATTTTGAAAATGAGATTTGCATAGTTAAGTTAGATTGCATTCATTTTAGTATTGCATGTGTATTTATGGGGCTTTTCAATGCTGAAACAATTTCACAATGGTGCCATCTCTATTATTAATGGATTGAGTACACTGAACATTAGAGAAAAACACATCATTCTCATTTAGTTGCACATCCATTGCATTATCATCGGCATATGTTAGAAAACATTCTCATTTCATTTACATTCATACATTCCATCATGATATTTGCATCAAAAAATACAAAAGAAAATAATAAAGGACATACATTGCATATCATTTTCAACATCAAAATCATGTCATCCACTACGCTTAAATAAGTGAGTCTCTCCAGATTTCCAAAAAGGTTGGGAAATGTGTCAGAGTTATGAAGCTTAAAATATCAATCTACTGTAGTTTTCCCACAACTTTTGGAAGTTGGATAGACTCACTTATTCAAGCTTAAGGCTTTGAACAGTTGAAGTCATGCACATTCCATCATTTGCATTACACATCATAAATCACATCACATTGCATAATCATAATCATCTCATCACATGGCATAATCATGATCACAAATACATTCATTGCCTAATCATTATAATCACATAGAAATTAAATAAAGTCACAACATTGCATATCATAATAGGGAAATCAAATGCTTCATAATCGCCACGGCATATCATATATCATAAAAAATGTCATGATGTCCACGTGTACAAGGATATCCAAAAAATAGGATGAGATACATCAAAAACCAAAAGGGCATTGTATCATGGGAAACACATCCTCAATCTCACAAAAGGTGTATACACAATGTCCAAGGAACATCACAAAATGCTATGTCGAGCTCCCACCAGATGTTGTTGCTCTCATGGAACTGGTAACCCCTATACCTGACGGACCTACACCTGGACCTCTCCTATCTCTAGGCAATGGATGTGTGACACCCATGCTAACATCCTGAGAATGAGATCTCCTAGAACGAGACTGTACAAAAGTCTCTCGTTGCTCAGGAGGAACCAACTCATGATATTTACCTCTGTAAAATTCCAACTCCTGAGAAATGTGTCTAATCTCTCTAAATAAATTTGCTGTACCTGCAGATGGTGTTGTCTATTGTATCCTCTCGGCAATGGCCTCATCTTGCTCTGTCTAGTGCCTGAAGGCATCCCTTTCTAAAGTAAGTATGATCATCTGTGCCTGCAACTATTATATTTGTTGCCTATCTGTCCCTCTATCAGTCCTCAAAATATCAATCTATGCCCGACACTGTCCTAACTCATCCTGAAGGGACACAATCCATGCTTGAGCCTGCGCTATCTCGCTCTGAAATGACTGAACCTATGTCTACAAAGCTTCTATCTGTGATGACTGCTGAAGCGAGGGTATCCCAATCCAAATTTGGGGAAGCACCTCCTGAGCTATGGTAACACTCCTCTTATGCCTTGGAACTGCAAAATCCAATGGATGACTATCATCTACACCATCATCACTCTCCCCACCACCCACTGTACCACCATCACTCTACCCACCAACATCTGTACCACCATCACCTCTGCAACCACCCTCTACACCACCCTCATCATCTCCTCCCTCTCCATCAACTGACGGTATTGGCTCCTCTAGATGAGTAAATCTAGGAAAGCGATGCATGTGGAAGAACTCTGAATAATCCTCAGTCATCCTAGCATCTGTAATATACGAAACATGATCCCATAAACCTAGGGTCAAGGTATAGTACTTTGTACAAGCTGCCTCGTATGATACACATGGTCCCCACTCTAAAACATCTTGTCGTTGCTATGCATAATGGGCAACTCTTAGGGGCATCCCCTGAACCCATCCAAACTATCAACATACTCACAAATACAAGTAGTGCTCAAGCACAACATGTGTCCTCCCAATTAGATAGTAGGATAATAACATATATGGCATCTCAAGCTGATCCTCTGGCCACTACTCACAATCCAAGTACAACCACCATTTCACAGTCTCCAAATCATCTAGCACACGCCTCTAATAGGACACCTTTCCCAACTTATTTTGGACATGTGACCCACTATAACTGAAAACATAGGGTCTCCCTGGTGGTCGATGTCTCTCTCCCATGGGTCAAGTGACGGCTATATGCTCCCATGCCTAGGTCTGCAGTAATCTGATGCCACATGAAAGAATTGTCGCCCCGTAATAGATAACCTCGTGCAAATCTTGATATAAGTGGGCTAACATACATGAGCCCCAGGTATACCTCATACCCTCAAGTGTCATCCACGATAGAACACGACCCCAACCTGCTGAAAATCCCTTTGACCTACGATCGGGACAAAGGATTCCACCAATGAATCCAAAAAGTACATAGGGTAAAGGATCATATCTGCTAATCATCTCTTTCCATGGGATCCATCTGCCCATAACATAATCATCTCGACATAATCTCTACAATGCAGCTTTCCCACCCCACTCTATCTTATCGTACACTACTATCTCTCCCATCACTAGGATCCGTAGAATACAATAGACATCCTTGGGAGTCACGGTCATCTCTCCATTCGGAAAATGAAACATATTATGATCACAATGCCATCTCTCTACCAATGCTATTAGTAACACTCTGTTGATTCTATATTGTGGAATATCTAACATGGAAAACCCACAATGGGAGATAATCTCTAAGTCAGCTGAGGACAACTAATGGACCATGTTCCAGGTCCTTGAGAATTGCTCCCGTGACTGGAGTACATCTACATCTCCCTAATCATGAACACAAATCAGTTGATCAATGTCATGTTCAATCAAGATTATCAATCAATCAATGTCATGTTCAAACAAAAATATCAGTTATTCAAGGTAATGTGCAATTAATCAAATCAGAACAATCAACATCTCAATCAATCCTACCATCATTCCTCGCCTATCATGAGGATGATCAGCTTTTAATCAAGCTATCGTTCCTTGCCTATCATGAGGACGATCTGCTATCAATCAACCCATTGTTCCTTGCCTATCATGAGGACGATCTGCTATCAATCCTACCATCGTTCCTCACCTATCATGAGGATGATCTGCTATTAATCAACCCATCGTTCCTTGCCTATCATGAGGACAATCTGCTATCAATCCTACCATCATTCCTCACATATCATGAGGATGATTTTCTATCAATCCTACCATCGTTCCTCACCTATCATGAGGATGATCTACTATCAATCCTACCATCATTCCTCGCCTATCATGAGGATGATATGATATTAATCCTATTATCATTCCTTGCATATCATGAGGATGATACAACACTGGTTCTATCATTTGATTCTCGCCTATCATGAGATCAAATCATCATGCAAAAAATCAATCGAATACTACACATACCATAATCTGACTGAAATCAATAAAAAATGTGACAAACCGACTCCTAGACTTCAAGGACATCTTGCGAACATTACCCCGATGGCATTCCACAATCACATCCCACAAAATGGGTCAAATGACAAGCTAAACCACCTCAAATCAACAAAGATGAAAACTTTCCAAGGCAACAAGAGGCTCCACTTTGGACCCTAAAGGCACCAAAACAAAGTTCAACTTCAAAAACTTCCATTTTCAAGCTTGCAAGAGGTGCCACTTGGGATACCAAAGGTGACAAAACAGTATTGGAGGCCAAAAAAATGAATTCCAAGCTTGCAAGAGAAACCACTTGGGACCCCAAAGGCACCAAAACTCTAAAACCACCCAAAAACATGCATTTTCACCCTTGCAAGAGGTGCCATTTGGGACCCCAAAGGCACCAAAACACTTAAAACACATGAAAACCTGAATTTCAAGCTTACAAGAGGTGCCATTTGGGACCCAAAAGGCACCAAACCTCTTAAACATGCTAAAAAACACTCTTAAATGACAAAAACATCACCTAAAAGTGCATAAATGGCATCCCATAAGCTACAACATCTATCTATGATGTTCAAAACGCTTCTAAATGGCAAGAAAATGACTAACAAAGAGGTTTCTCATAAAGCGTACTGTAGGTCACAGAGGTAGCAAGCTGATCAAGTTGGCGAAGACGCTTGAAATGATGCTTGTGGTATGGGATCACCATCTTTCTCTAAGCTCTCCAATCCTCAACCTCTCCAAACTCAAAATGTAAAAATGAATCCCATTTTTACCATTTTCACCTTTTAGGGGTAAAATGGAGGGTATTATGGTGGGATTTATTTCTCATTTTTACCAAAAAGGAGGGGTAATTAATCAACACTATTCAAAGAAAGATCTTGCAACTCAATTTTGAGAGATAAATCATCTCTGACATCAAACCTTCACCGAATCAACATTGGATCATCATCACATCATCACAACACTTATCACATCATTCAACACTTCATTTTCATATCCTTATATTCACCAATTTATCTCTTGAGGGGGCATAATATCCATCAATACCTAAAATTCAAAGCCTGGGGCATCGAAATCTTGCATCATCTGGGGCATCAAAATCTCGCATCATCTGAGCATCAACATCAAAATCTTCCTTTAAGTAACGTGTAAACACATCACTTAAAAGAGGGTCAAATTGTATACACCTGAAAACGGTCATCATATTCAATTAATTAAATACAACCTATTTGATTAATACTTCAACTACATATAAATAAGGTCTTACTTTATTTATATTGTTCACTTTCCTTTTAATTCTCCTAATTCACATTCTTCTAAATTAAATAAACTAAAAACCCTAAACGTGTTTATTTAATTAATCTTCCCTAATCCTGATTAAGAATTAGAGCACATTTCTAAAACTTTTTGTGTGCCACCTCATAAAGGTCACATGAAAATAAATAAGCCTAATTATTAATTAGAATTATCCTAATGCACTTCCACCGATGAGAAAAGGCACATGGCTTTATTCCCCCACACTTCCAAAAAAATTGGCGCGCATGGGTTTTTGTTTCACACACTTGGAATCCCATACATTTGGCATGCTTCCAATTGGTCAAAGGATTCTCTTCACACACATGGCATGTTGTCCTTGGTCAAGGGGACAACATCCTGATTCCTTTCATCTCCACCGTCTATCTTTTCTCCTTCGAATCTAAGCCACTGATGGGTGCCACCTCACAAAATGCTTAAGAAACCCTATAAATACACCCTCTTTCCTTAGCATTTATCATCCACATTTTGAGTAATGTTATAATGCTATTTTGAGATACAAATTGGAATAGTGTTATAATGCCATTTTTCATCCATACTTTAAGTATTGTTACCATGCAGGTTTTTCGTAGGAGATTGGAGATTTCATGGAGTCTTATACTTAGTTTTCATATCATGTGTTACTTTGGATTCTCAGATTAATTAATTGCTTCATAGTTACATTTTATCATCCCCATTGCATTTTAGTTACATTTTAGGTTAGTTTATTTTATGTTTGCATTTGAGCATATGCATAATCATGGATAGTTCACTATAGTTGCATATCATCTCACTCATCTCCACTTGTTCATCTATCATCAACATCATCCTTCATTTATCATTGCATCCATTATCCTTTCCATCATTTTGTTTCATTTAGGAGCATAACACTAATCATTCCAACACACATTTGCATACCCCTAATCCTTCCACCACACATTCGCACATAGAAATCATCTTAGCTTGCATATTAAGCATCAAATCTCATTTTATAGGTAGTCATTTTAACAACCTTTGTGCCCATAGAAATTTGAGGGCCAAACAGTTTAATAAATCCCTAGAAATAGAGGACAATGATACATATTTGAAAGGTTTCATTGTATTACGAATAGATTAGTTTTACTTGCTTCAATATTTGAATGTAAACCGTCTCATTAAGGTTTGTGTTGACATTAGAATAACCCTCCACATTCGACACATGCACAGGTTGTTATTAATTAGGGTGGATTTATGACATTCTTCTATGCTTGATAAGGTTGGTAGGCTCATATGCTCTCACCTTGGGAAACCTCGGTGATCAGAAAACCAAACCCATCCTTATTCTATGTTACCTTTTAGAGAGTCAGAGCTGCCTTCCCGAGTTGTGAGAGAGGACAATCCAACCAACATTGAGCTAAAGCCAAGCTACTCCCGATTGCTATATAAATGTGAATGCTACTAGAAATATTAGCATTACAAGTGCAGATGTGTTATACAAACAAGTGATTCTCCTAATACCCGCATGGTATGTTAAAAATTGTAGAGTGTAACCTCTACAGGCTAGGAAACCTCCTCATCAAAGCTAATATTTCCTTGTGTATAACAACCTAAATGGGTTCCCTGATTAAAAATCATTGTTTGGATTTCCAAAAACCTTCTATATATTGGTGCAGGAACTATCATTCCCAAGCCGACCCACATTGCACTCGTAGTCTAGTAGTAGAGATTCCAAATTCCTTGTTCATGCGGGAATCTGGATCTTAGTAAGCCTAAGAAGTGTGTGTCATGGAGGGGAGCCAATGCTACCAAGATCCTAAGTCATCCACTCTAGATAGTGCAGTTGGAGGAAATTCTAAATGGGAGTCCAATGGATATTGTCCTTGCCAGCCTTAAGATTGTAATTATCTATTTATTTGTTTTAAACACTCTACTTGGTGTTTCTTATGTGTGTGCAATTAGATCTGATCAAACAAAAACATTTGAGAGTCAATCTTAAACAAGTCAGAAATTTGTCAAAACCTAGGACCAATTCACTATTCAACACATCTGTCACAAGGAAACCCACATCTGACATTCTGAGTTGCAACTGTTTCAATAGAAAACACATATGACATTTTGAGTCAAAATTCAAAAACCTGTAACACATCTGATACAGTAAACTGCATCTGTGACACATTTGATCTTCTAAACCGCATTTGTAGTCTAGAACAACGAATCTTCCTGTCAAAGAAAAACTTACATTTAACAAACTAGAAACTCAGAAGATTTACTATAGGATCTCATTATCTAATTTACCCTCTATTGTAAACTCGATCTAGACCTGTGACTTGCTCATATTTAGGTTCATCCTTAGTTTTTCTAATAGTTTCATCATTTCACTACCTAGATCATTCGCAATGGTTGTAGTCTAAAACACATCTGATACTTTAAACTGCATCTATGAGATTTTGTGACACATCTAATCTTCTGAACCGCATTTGCAGTCTAGAATGATGCATCTACCTATCACAGTGTGATATAAGAGGGATTCGCTACACACAGGTCTCTCTTTTCTTGAGAGATCCCTAGGGAATGAACTACCCTTATACACCTCAGGATATCAAATTGACAAAACAATAAAGAACTAGGATTCAATTATGTTTCGAGAAAAACCACCAAAGACCCTAAAAGAGAAAAACCAAGAGATTTTTGTCTCAAGAGAGGGAGCTCTCAGCCACAGGATGTTAGTCCAATTCTAGGATGCCAGTGCAACACACTGTCATCTAAAGGACATGCTCACATCCTAAATAGTAGAGAACTCAGGGACTCAAATAGACAAAAATAAGCCTTGCTTCTAAGCTTAGGGGTGAGTCATACTAAACTATACGACTAGTCAACAAACTAGAAACTAAAATGAATACCACGATGCTTAGAGAAAGCTTACCTTCCTCTGGAAATTTGAGTCTTCACTCCAAGCTCCTTTTCATGACCTATGTACAAAAGAATGAGAGAAAAGTTGTTGGGTGGCTATATAGGGGCCTACCTCAATCAAATCCCGCTTTGGTGTTCCCACCTCCATAGACAACCAAGTTGGAAAGGAGAGCTAAAGATGTAAACAAATCATGTGGTGAAAGAAAAACCCGCTCAGGAGTAGAACCTACACCACAAGAAGCACATGGTGAAAGAAATTCCCACTCAAGAGTAGAACCCACACCACAAGATAGTAAATGAGAAAATATGGAAGGAAAGTGTGTGAGAGAGAGAGTGTTACCCACGGGCTTAGACCCTATCCGAAGCACACAAACACATTGTTGAGTGCTTGCTTGAGAGCTACTATAACTGTTGGGAGGACCTCAGTCTGGCATGGCTTTGCTTGTGAGAGCACTGATATCAAAATTGAAGAGATCTCAAAGTTGGAGCAAAGTAACAAGATAGCTTGAGTGATGTCCTTCAACCCCAAAATGAGATCCAAAAAGGGGTTTCTAATGCTTGCAAGGGTGACAAAGAGTCGTTACTTTCATAATGTAACTACCAGAACACGTGTCTCATTGATTAACCTTCCAGATTCCATGTTTTGAACTCGGGAAGCCACCAGGACGCTAGCACACCACGCAAACATTTGCATGTTGTGCATTCGTCTAGAGCCTATATTCTTGGAAAAAATGTTCCCAGAATCATGTTGCTTAGCCACTTGTCCACATGGAGTTAGAATTGTGAAATTCTAACCCATTGGAATTTTTCATTAATTTCTCAAGGTGTCAAAAATGCTAGGCAAAAATGCCAAAATGTGGAATTTCCCCTAGGTGCAATTCTATGACATTAAATTTTCCCCCCACTTTAGTGGGCTTGATTTTCAAAAACAATCAGCATCACTAAAGTAGGAAAGAAAAATTTCATCCAAAATTTTGAATTTTATGGATTTGCATGCCAATAGAGAGATACCATACCAACCACCGAAGTCGAGCTAACTGGTACTGAAGGTGCCCCCAACATCCAATCTCAACAAATAGCATTAGAATGGTCATGAAAAATTATTCAAAGCGTTAACCTACAAAACTCAAATTTTGGGTCAGCTTTGAAAAATTAGAAGAAAGCTACCACAGAGTGAGGAATGATCAAGAAAAAAGACGTCAATTCAGAAGAAAAATATGATCAAGAGATGACCTTATGCCTCCTCTTGAGTTTTCCCTTAGCGTGGTGGGGAAAATTCAGCAAAAACCAGGGAGCCACAAGCTCTAGGAAAAATGGGCCCGGGGGGGCCTATGTATACCTAGGTGGGCCCCTAGAAGGGTCATTTTCACTATTCACTGTGAGCAAATTATTGACTTTTGTGACAAAATTCAGAAAAATGTCGATCAGGAGAGAGTATGAGACACCGAGATTGGATTAGCTATGTCAAGACATCACCGAGGGTCACAAGGTGGACCAGGTAGGCCGCAAACCTCTTTTTTTATGATTTTTAGCCCATTTTTTAGAATTTTCCCATCGGCGAGGTGCGCAGGCGTCTTTTTTTTGTGCCCTCGTTTGAAATATGTGTTGTCATATTAGGTGAGCACTAGAGTCCTGACTCCACGCTGGTGTCTTGAAGATGCGTTTTCATCTTCGATGTGGCCATGGCGATTAGGGATGTATGTGTGGCGTGCAGACATCTGCACGTCGCACAAAAATCTTACTTATTTCTCCTTGTTTTTATGCAAAATGTTGATGTTCTGACTCAAATTTTTCTTAATTTTTTGCAGGAGTACCTAGAGATTCAAAATCATCCGAGAGGGAAAGCATTCTACCTCGTGTGTAAGTAGAGGGACTGTTTATTTCAGGACGAGATCACACTTCTAGAGCGGGTTGGTCTCTAGCACATATTCACTATACCAGAGATGAGATACAATGAGCGGATGTTGACGACCCTTATGAAGCAGTGGGATGCCACCACGTTATCTTTCCAATTTCCATGTGGAGAGATGATTGTCACACTCGAGGATGTCTATCAGATCTTCAGGCTACCCATCCATGGACGGTGGGTGGCTCTTGATGATATGCGTTCAACACGAGAGCAGACAGAGGGGATCCTCTACTGCACATGGAGGGCAGATGGTAGTGATGGCATGGGTCATATCTATACACACTGGTATGACCATGCGAGGACCACAACACCATTGATCAACTGAGTTATGGTCATGACCATCACTTTTCGGATCATGATTGATAGGCGAGGCTCACACCTGCATGGGGGCCTCGTCCACACTATCAAAGAGATGATGGAACATAGGACCATTTTTTCCTGGGGGAACAGCATGCTAATGCACCTCTACTAGGAGCTAGGTCAATATGTACACTATGAGTATCGTAGCCTCACAATGTGCACTCTTTTGCAAGTGTCGGCCTTTGCCCACATCATGTGCACCCAACCAGTCGGTTTTCCCTAGTGATAGACATATTGGGTTCCCATGGCCCACTGGTACGACATGACGGGCCAGTGGAGATTTGAAGATTTACAATTTTGGTGGCTATAATTTGACACTCTCACTACAGATGGGGTTTGATGGAGACCCTACTAGTTTTTTAGATGGGTGGACGATAGCAGGTACCTAAGGAACCTACATAGCAACCATTTTTTATCAAGTGAAGGGATTTTGTTATAGTTCCCTACTACTGGAGTCAGGTCATGTGGCAGCATGGCTGACCATTGACCATACTAGCAGACGATCCCACCTACACCAGGGCCCATAGGAGTGCAATGAGGGTTGGGGACTTCCCTCACCCCACTATTATAGATATAATCTTATCAGATGATGACGAGCCCAACCATGATATGTCACCTATATCGACGGTAGATAATTTTGAGGTAGTGGTTGATTTTACACGGTGGTAGGAGCAGCATTGTCTAGCTCACATGTTCGGTGAGGGTGCTCTAAGAGGGGACCCTAGTCCATAGGAGGACTTACCACCCCAACCACCACTGAGGCCGAGGTGGTGGAGGAGGTTGGATCCCCCACCAGCTACCCCCGTCTCTTCGATACCACCATCTTCAACTGCAAATACTGTGCTAGCAGCACCAAGAGTGGCCACTAAGGCTGGCAACATTGATCCTAGCACTGATCCTCACCCTGATCTGACATGGCAACTAGGGGAGCCAGGCATATGTGATATGTTGTTTATGTTTCTATACTTTCAGTTTTTCACTTTACGACACATATATACATGCCATGTGATATTGATACCTCTTTCTTTCTCTATGGTTGCAAAGGACACAGGGATGGGCTAGGCTCATAGCTCAATGTATTTTAGAGGTTGCCCTTATTGTGCCAATTTAGGGATAGGTTCTTGAGGTGTACCATCCAGCATCTACGGGATGTCATGCCCCTAGCTCTGAGCCAATCATGCACCTAAGGACCGCTTACGAGGAGTGGGGCATGGAGATTGTCCAAATTATTGTGGAGTTGACAACCATTCAGGGGCAATGCGACCAGCTGTCGAGGGAGTTGCAGACAACGCTCACTAAGCAAGACATGGCAGTGAGGAGGGTTGATTCCGCTGAGCAAGCGTGTGATGCCTTCCAGAGCCATCTCGATGACCTTAACTAGTAGTCGATAGCTTTCAGCCCAAAAAAGGTTCAACAACTATGGGACCAGTCAAGGTAGGCAGAGTTGACGATATCCTCTCTTTAGGGGAGATCGAGGGGATGCAAGCAGCTCTGTCCATATCACACTCTCATTGCTCACACTCAATGACTACTATTCAACCTCTCCCCAGGGTTCCAACGCATCCACCAGAGCTAGACGTCTCCAAGAGCCATGCACCACAGTGACCAGAGGCATCATCATCATCAATTTTGTATATCATTTTTACGGCGAGATTCATATACATACATACATACATACTTGTAGATCTTTTGTATAGAAACATATTCAACAGCCACTCATTTTGTATAGCAGTGGCTCAGTACATGTATATGACATTGGATACATACATTGTGGGTATATATATATAGATACATCGATTATGATCTCATGGAATAGTTTCACTTGGATGTGTATGTTCTTTATTTTTCATGTTTATGCTATGGATGTTATATGCTCATATGGATGTATATTTACATTCGATTCTAATCATGATTTAATAAACACACATGGTAGTATGATAGTTAAATAAAATGGTGATCTAATAATTTTAATAGATGTAATGTGATGTATGGTCACACACACACATGTGCACGTGGTCATTCACAACACAAAAACTTTCTTAATGTGTTAATGAATAATGTCAACATATGTAGTGCTACTATCCTTTTGTAGAGAGAACACAACATAGATGACACATAGAACATTACACATAGTAATATTGAAGATGCATCACATTAATAGGATCTTTTAAAGGCATTCCATCCATAGATGATAATCTATAGGCACCTGAACCATATGCAGAGATCACAATGTAAGGGCCTAACCAATTGCGGCTGAATTTTCCTCTCTGATCAGGCAGTGCATTTAAATTCCTCTAGTTTTTTCAAAGAACCAAATCTCATATTTTAAAGGTCCTAGGAAGCACACCTTGATTATATTTCCAAGATAACCACTATTGATAAGCTTTAAGATGTTTGAGGGCCCTTAGACGGTGCTCATCGAGCATCTCAAGCTAATGTAAACGGTTAACTCGGTAGGTTTCATCATCAATTAACCCTTTAAGGGAAACCTATAAAGATGAAATTTCCAACTCCAAAGGCATAATAGCTTCGAAACCATACATGAGGTTGTAAGGCATTGTTCTTATAGCCATCCAAATACTCATGCAATAGGCCCACAAAGCATATGTCAGTTGAATATGCCAATCTTTACCATGCTTATTAAATTTCTTACAAAGAATAAGCTCAAGAGCTTTGTTAGATGATTTCGCTTGACCATTAGATTGTGGATAGTATGGTGTAGAAAACCTATCCTGAATATAGAATTTCTTGAGGAACTACTTCACTTTTATTTCTTGAAAGGGGTACCATTGTTAGAAACAACTGTAGTGGGCAAGAAATTATAGGCTTTGCTATAAAGGACATTAGACAAAATAACATAATGAATTGAAAGCTTTCTTATATGAGTGGGATCATTCTTTGTCGCATCATCGGGAAAGTTTCCAATCTTTAGGTAGTTGTAGCTATTAGAAAGCCACTCTCGAGAGTCCACATGGGAACATACAGGGGACTCAGCTTCGGGTTGATCGAGAACCGTAGGGGTCTGTAGGACTTGGACCATGAAGTGGTATTCTTTTGTATTTTCTTCTGAAGGTACCAAGGAAGCAGCGCTTGCCATGGCATCAACATGTCTATTCTCTCTCCTAGGGACACTGTCTATCATGAAAGAGGAGAGTTGTTTAAGCAAGGACAAGGCAAGGTCTCAATATCGGGACAACTTACTTTGCTTGGATTGATAGGTTCCTGTTATCTAGTTCACTATAAGTTCAGAGTCACCTAAAATGTGAAGATATTTTATTTTTAGCACAATCACGACACGTAAGCCAACAATAAGGACTTTGTACTCAATGATGTTATTAGTACAAGGAAAATCTAGTCGAAAGGATAGAGGAACCGGTTTACCTTCATGGGATATTAGAATCACGCCAGCTCCAGAACCAGTTTGACACCTCGATCCATTGAAATACATTTTCCACTCAAGGTCATGATTAATTACAAAAACATTTTCATTGGGAAACAAATCCAACACTAGAAAGGAGCGAGATGAGGGAGCGTCTGCCAATTGATCCACAACTGCTTGACCTTTTATTTATTTTTTAGTAACAAACTTTATATCGAACTCAGAAAGCAACATAAACCATTTCGCTAATCTCCCAACCAAGTCGACGCTAGAGAAAAAATGCTTTAAGAAATTTATTTTTACTATGACATGTGTTTTGGCATGGAGGAGATAGTGCCTCAACTTTTGCATAGCGAAGACGAGAGAAATGCATTGCTTCTCCATGGAGGAATAATGGGTTTCATAGTCAACCACGATGTGGCTAATGTAGTAGACCACTCTTTCCCTTCCAACATTATTTTATTGAGCCAAGAGAGCTGCCAAAGCATATGGTAATGCGGCAAGGTAAACTAGAAAGGGTCTGCCCTACATAGCTGACATCAATACAAGAGGATTGGCCAAATAGACTTTGATTGATTCAAAAGCTTTTTGAAACCCTTCGTCCCATATAATGTGAACATCCATTTTTAATAAACAAGTGAAAGGAAGGGTACTATCAGCCAACTAAGATATAAATCAACAAATTGTCTAAATCTTCCCCTATAAACTTTGCAACCTAGTGATATTTCTCAGTGGAGGTATGTTAACGATGGAATCAATCTTATTATTATCAACTTCGATCTCATGATGAGAAACTATAAACCCTAAAAGCTTGTCGGCATCAATGTCAAAGATGCACTTGTGGGGATATAGTCTCATCTTATAGATTCAAAGCCTCTGAAAGATAAGATGAAGGTTCTTTACGTGATCTTAATGGGTTATCGATTTCTCTAATATATCATCAATGTAATCCTCTAGGATCTTGTGGATGAAATCATGAAATATTAGGGTCATCGCCCATTGGTAAATAGCTCCTGCATTATTTAATCCAAAGGGCATGACCACATAACTGAAACTATTCCATGGGGTAGTGAAGGTTGTCTTGTACTAATCATTCAAGTTAATATGAATCTAATTGTAACCCGAGAAGCCATCCATGAAAGATAGTAACACATGGCATGAAGTCGAATTGACAATCATATCTATATTAGGCAATGGAAAATCATCTTTAAGAGAAGCCTTATTAAGGTTGTGAAAGTTGATACATATGAAAATACGGCCATCAGGTTTACTAACGATAATTATATTCAAAATCTAGGGGGAATAGTCTATAGGACAAATAAAGCCAGCTTTCAATAGTTTCTCTATCTCGGTCTTGACCATCAACGCCACCCTAGGATTAATCTTTTGGATTTTTTGTTTAACCGGCTTGGCATCAGGACATAGGATGATATTGTGAACCACTATAGACTCATCTATACTGGGCATGTCCTCATATGTTCAAGTGAAGATGTCAGGATGAGAATGCAAGAGATCGGAGTGTTCATTTGCCTCCTTCGAAGAGAGGAAATTTCCCATCTTGATCACTTTTTCCAAGGATTTAGGACCCATAGCTACTTCGACAATATCTCCTTTAAGAAGGGAACTGTGGTCTTCAAGATGATATAGCATGACATCATCACTAACGTTAGATAGAGGGTCCTCCTCATCAATACTCAAAAGAGATTCTCCAAAGTCCGCTTGACTATGCAAACGATATGTGAACCGTTTCTTGTGATGATAAGGAGGCAACAGGGAATAGGCACCTAGAAATTCCTCTAGTGCTTCATCCGAAGAGAAGACATTGAGAGGAAATTTCTCAACATGTTCCCCTTCCTCTATTAACTAAGGGTGAACCAAGTTCAATGGGCCGGCTAAGATCATATTAACACTCCACCAAGGCTTTTGTTTAGACTGTTCAATGAAGCATCCCAAACCCAAATAGTGTAATTGTGGCCTGAACTGGACAGGTACATTAATTCCTTGCTCGATATGCCCTAGGCCTTTCTTCCCATAGCCATACCAAGAAGCGAGCTCATATATGAACCTGTAATGAGTTTGCAAAACCTTAGGAGGCGACGGGTCCACATAAAGTGTTTCATTCCACCAATGGATATCAAACGTCTCTATGGGGGTATTCCTGCCTTCCTTACTGGGCTCACAAATGTTAATCTCCTTTGCAAGAGTGGGATTATTTTCCTCAGCACAAGACAGAGTGATTTCCTGAACAGGATCACACTTCTCCTCCTCCATGGGAGTATCATCCACTTTAGTATCAAGGGTAGCTGGAATTTCTATGCAAGAGGAGTTTTCCTTGTATTCTACAATGAAGAATTCAGAGAAATTAAAGGAGCCCCAATCATCTCCAAGGAAAGCATTTGTTTGAGAAGGAGACGAGGGAGACTGAGGGTCTTCTACTTTAGGTGGTTCTTCATTTATGATACTCATTCTGGGAACAACTTCCACATAGGGTATTGATGAAGAACATGCCATAACATCGATGGTCAAAGATGGAATACAATTCTTGAGAGTAGATACAACTGAAGTGCGGCCGACAATAGCTAGTTCACAAAGGTGAACACCTTCTGGGTCTGTTTTAACTGTGACTACTCGATTATTTGCAAGAAACTTCAAAGAGTGATGTAAAGTAGAAGTCACTGCACCCATAGCATGGATCCAAGGTCTCCCTAAGAGGATATTATATGGTAAGGGGCCAGGCATTACATAAACTAATGTGGGTAAGGTAATGGGGCCCAGCTGCAAAGGTAGTATTATCATACCTAAAGCTTGGTGGTCAGCATTATCGAATCCATGAATGTACAAGGAGGAAGCTAATAAAGAAGATGAATCAATCTTAATCTTAGGTAATAGGTCTACACCACAACCATTGAGAGCCAAACTGGTATCAATGAGGGTGTGACCAATACCAATATTGTTAACATTGACTATAATCATCAAAGCATTTGCTTGCTTCTACACATCTAGAGGTGGGAGTTCTTGTAGGTGGAATGTGATATTTGGTGAATCTGCATGAATATGAGCCAACAATGCATCAAAATCCATAGGCCTAGTAGAAGAAAGAAAGAGAATATTTTGTAAAGCTTCCTGGAGCATCTCCTGATAAACCTGAGTGGTTTCAAGCAAGTCCCAAAGTGAGATCTTAGCTGGAGTAACTTGAAGCTGCTCGACAAGATCATAATTGCCTAGTGCTTTGATCGCAGGTTTAGGTGTTGAAGGAAGGCTTGGTTGAGAAGGTGGTAAAGAAGTAGGGATAGATAGTTGTGATGTAGGAATAGTAGGTTCTTGATTCATATTTTTTCTATTACTCCTTGTAGGTTATGTGTGTCTGACAACGTTGTAAGATGTAGAGTCTGTAGCTTTCATGAACCTTGAGTATAAGTTTGGTGAACTTCTATGACATGAAATCCCATAAATAGAAGAGTCAATCGGGGTCACGTAAATGATGGGTTTCTTAGGGCTTAGAGGAGCCACAGAAACCACCACCACATTCACTGATCCCTCATCTTGATGAGAGGAGAATTTTTTGGGAGATTTGTGGATAGGGGAGACTTCTAAGAAATCATCTAGAGCATCCTCCAACATATCAAAATCTTCCTCAGAAAAGTCATGAACATGCAACATCATGAAAAAAAATATAGCGTTCACATCAGGTTCACCAAAATGTGATATAAGAGGGATTCGCTATGCATGGGTCTCTCTTTTCTCAAGAGATCACCAAGGAATGAACTACCCTTATACACCTCAGGATATGAAATTTACAAAACAATAAAGAACTAGGTTTCAGTTATGTTTCGGGAAAAACCACCAAAAACACTGAAAGAGAAAAACCAGGTGATTTCTATCTCAGGAGAGGGAGCTCTTAGCTAGAGGACATCAGTGTCATTCTAGGATGCCAGCATGACACATTGTCATCTAAAGGATGTGCTGGCATCCTAAACAATAGAGAACTCAGTGACTCAAATAGACAGAAATAATCATTTCTTATAAGCTCAAGGGTGAGTCATACTAAACTATATGACTAGTCAGGAAACCAAAAACTAAAATAAATACCAGGATACTTGGAGAAAGCTTACCTTCCTTTGGACATCCGAGTCTTCACTCCAAGCTCCTTTTTGTGACCTATGCACAAAATAATGAGAGAAAATTTGTTGGGTGGTTGTATAGGGGCCTACCTCAGTCAGACCCCACTTTGGTGTTCCCACCTCCATGGAAAACCAAGTTGGAAAGGAGAGCTAAAGATGTAAACAAAGCATGTGGTGAAAGATAAAATCACTCAAGAGTAGAACCCACACCACGAGAAGCATGTGGTGAAAGAAATACCTACTCAAGAGTAGAACCCACACCACAAGATAGTAAATGAGAAAATATGGAAGGAAAGTGAGAGAGAGAGAGAGAGAGCATTACCGATGGTCCTAGACCCTCTACAGATCACATAGATGCACCATTTAGTGCTTGCTTGAGAGCTACTACAGTTGCTAGGAGGACCTCAGTCTGGCATGGCTTCGCTTGTGAGATCACTACTATCAAAAGTGAAGATATTTCAAAGTTTGAGTAAAGTAACATGAGAGCTTGAGTGATTTCTTCCAACCCTCAAATGAGAGCCAAAAAGGGGTTTTTAATGCTTGCAAGGGCGGAAAATAATTGTTACTTTCAGAATGTAACTGCCAGGACACATCTCTCAAGGGTTAACCTTCCAGATTCCATGTGTTGAACTCAAGAAACTACCAGGATGCTAGCATTCCGCACAGATGTATGTGCACCACACATTCGTCCAACACCTATATTATTGGAAAACATGTTGCTAGGATTCTATCACTTAGCCACTTGTCCACATGGAGTAAAAATTTTAGAATTCCGATCTATGAGATTTTTTCATTATTTTCTCAAGGCGTCATAAAGGCTAGGCAAAAATGAAAAAATGTGCAATTGCCCCTAGGTGCAATTCTGTGACATTACACACAAAAAAAATTACATTTAACAAACTGAAAACTCATAGGAAACCTTGTAGGATCTCATTGTCTGACCTACCCTTTGCTGAAAAATTGAATCCAGACTTGAGACTTGTTCATGTTTAGGTTTGTCCTTAGTTTTTCTAATTAGATTATTTTACTAGTAAATTGCATCTGATATTGTAAATCGCATCTGTGAGTTTTCATGACACACTTAATCTTGGGAACCGCATTTGTAGTATAGAATGAAACATCTACCTGTCACATAAAATATTTCATTTAACAAACTAGAAACTCAGAAGATTTATTGTAGGATCTCGTTATATAATTTACCCTCTATTGTAAACTCAATCCAAACCTGTGACCTGATCATATTTAGGTACATCCTTAGTTTTCCTAATAGTTTCATCATTGCATTACCTATATCATCCTCAACATACCTAGGAAAATCCTTATATATAACACTTTGCAAACCTTAGGGTAGATAAATTGTCTTACCTTGATTGAAAACAATGATTCAAATATGATTTCCCTTGACATATCATTTAAAAAAAATTCCTTTGTCATCTTAGTGGAATACCTCAAACTCATTAGGCTAGTTTGAATTCCACCCAGTAACCCTTTCACTTAGTCATTTTGGTATTGATCCCTAAACATCATTGGAAATCCCAGTCGGAACCTTGCATCAAACTTGGTTAGTTAGTGACTCATACCTTAGTTATCCAAAGATATTGACATATAGTTTGCAATATACCCTAGTATTTTCATGTCATAATTTATGCCAAAAAGACCAAAAACATAGCGTAACTTTCATATCTTAGAAATTTTCATTTTAGACATTATCTTCAGTTGTACCTTAGTCATTGCATGTCATAAATTTATTCCAAAAAAAAAAAACTAGAAACATAGATTATACTCTCACGTCTTCGGTAGTTGCATACCCTATGTTCACATTTATGTGTCATCCTTTTTTGAGCAAGTCTTATCTTATGGTCTAGACTAGATTACAAAAGAGATGATTAGAAATTGACCCTTCATGACAACATGAGGACCTTTGCAATCCCACTAGTGAAATGAATCTCATTCCTACACCTCACCAGGTCAATAAAAATACCACATACATTGGTCCAACATCACAAGAACCTCCAAGGTCTAAATCATATGTCAACCCATTTGCAAACTTCCTCATAAGAGATGACCAAGGTTGTATCACTATTGAGGAACTTGAGGCAGCAACCCAGGATCCTGAGGTTGTTGAATTTTTTGATGAGCTCATCATGCTCAACCCACAGAGATTTTTAGCCAAACTCCTAGAGGATGGAGTTAAATTGCCACCTGGATTTGACATAAACATGCTACAAGAGGTGCCTTCACCTAGAAATGTCTAAAACCAAAACCAAGGTCATACAACACATGTTCCATAGAATGTTATACCTTAGGTAAACCTTAATATACCTTTAGGAGGAGCTACATAGAGTCCTTCAACAATTCACACTGGTCTCATTTTTTGGATTCCCTTCATAGCTCCACCTATAGCATCATTTGTTACACAGTCCATGACATAGGCTACAACCCAATTAACATCAGTGCTTGTAACACATTCAACAACACAACTAATAGGCACTAATCAATTTGGGACCTCAGAAAACACCATGAATACTTCCTCAAACAATCCTTATGGACACAAGAGAATAATATTTTCAGGTACCCACACCCGTAGTTAATGTCAAGGGTACCACATATAGTCATGCTATCCCACAAAACAGTGCTACACAAGGACAATAAGGCATGCATACATCACCTCATGTGAATTCAACACAACTAGGATTTCAATCAAATATCTTTACATCAAACACATCACAACAAGGTACCCATGCACAACCCAAAAGTTAGAACACATAAGGGAAACCCAACATGAACACCTCATATACACATATAGCACAGGTACAACAACATATTCCTTCATACACTTACCATATACTTACACAAAGTTAGAGACCCAATAATACAAATGACATACCAAACCCATAGGTGGATGCTCTAACTACACAAATGCTTGCTTTACAGAAACAAGGTGAGAAAATGCAAGTAAAAACCAAAAAATCCTACAACATGTAGGACTTACATCCATACCCCTTTGATAGGAGTATGTGCATGCCTCCTTTTCCAAAAGGATACACAATTATAATATTTTCAAACTATAAAGGGAAGGGCAACCCAATAGAGCACATCAAATAATTTAGCATGGCCTGTGTTGACATTGCCTCGGAGCACACATACTTGATGAGATTATTCCCTAGAACTCTTATGGGTCCTGCACTTGAGTGGTTTTCATGATTACCTCTAGGCATAACAACATGGTCTAAATTAGCCAACAAATTTGTAGACAACTATTCCTTTAACATTGAAAAGGATATCACATTATCCACCTTATGCACCTTGAAACAAGAAGAGGGAGAGTCCTTTATCAAATAATTCCAGAGATAGAGAAACTTGGTGAGCCGATATCAGGTAGAGATCCCTTAAAAACAAAAGGTGGACATGTTTGTCAAAAACCTCTAAGATTCTTTAAAAAATCCCTTGCAAGTATTGTGCACACATTGCAAACCTAGTAGAAAAAGGAAAAATGATTGATAAATCACTTGTCACTAAGGGCGCCCTTAGGCTCTCTAAGAGTACAAACAATCAACACACATTCATGACAAAAACAAATAATAGTCTCAAAATAAAAATGTCACAAACAATGGGGTTGTGGATACCAAAGCTATAAACAAAAGTAGTCTTATTGTCACTCTAAGAGGACCTGAAGCCTCAACAACTACAACACAAACCCCTACACCAACAGAAAATTCCATATGAAACAATCAAGAACTAGGACAACAAAGACCACCTAGGAAATACATTAAATGTGAATACACTCCCCTCGGAGAACCCATTGAAACAGTACTAAATAAATTTGTTTAATCAGGAATCATACAACTACAGGAGCCCACATCTTACGTGTTTGATTGTAAACCCTCTTGGTGGGACAATAACGCCTTTTGTGAATATCACCAAGGTAAAGAACATAAAACATCCTCTTGTAGACAACTAGAAAATATTATTCAGGACCTTATCGAAGATAAAGTAATCGAGGTAGAGGGACAACAAAAACACACTTCCAATCAAGATCACACGATCTACAAGAATACCTTCAAGACTATGGTTCAGGGAAAGCCTCTGGTTTAGGTACTAATAACAATAACTCAACCAATTATACAGCTAATGGCTATAATTACACCAAAATCCTCCATCTTTGAGCTATTGAATATATCAACACCATTACCATCAAGAAGACCCCAGAGTGCACTGTAAACACTTGTAGAACTAAAAAAACCATACCTGCCCCTTCGCCTCCCAAGTAGTCCCAAGCTCAAGGACATTTTAACTTTTTGGATTAGCTAGGGAAAACCCCAACCAAAATATCCATATTGGAACTACTAAAGGCATCACCCGAGCATAGGGCCATCCTAGATAAGATGTTGAAAGAAACCTCTATCCCAAAAAACCTCAACGTCAACTGATTTCAAGCCATGGTTGGATTACTTGCGAGCTCTCACCATGTTACCTTCTCCAATAGAGACTACTCAACCCAAAAGACAAACCATAATGACTCACTACACATTGAAGCCTTCATCCATCAAAATAAGATCAAACGAGTCTTGATAGACAACAGAGTGGAATTGAATGTTTTTTCCTTAAAATTGGTCAAGGAACTAGGTTTTTGTGTGGATAAGACAAAGATCATAGTCATAAAAGGTTATGATGATGATGAACAATCCTCCCAAGGAACAATAACACTTCCACTCTGAGTGGGACCCATAATATTGGATACTATTTTCCAAGTATTGGATCTGGAAATCCCTTATAATATTCTCCTTGATCGACCATAGATTCATGCCATGAAGGTTGTTCCCTCCATGTACCATCAATACCTAAAGTTTCCCTACCACAACACCAAAATTATGATCAAGGGTAACCCTAATCCCTTTGAGTATTGCATTAACCTACGAGGAGTCTCTAAATGTCAAGTGTTGCTTAATTACGAGGCCTCAACGTCAAAATCGTCCAAATACATTGATCACTCAACACTCACTAGGACATCTAATGTCCCTCAATCATCTACCTCCACATTCTCTGCTTTTTTTTCCAAATCCCTAGACCCCGAGATCCAGATCCAAGACAAGGGATACAGAGAATACAACATGAACACTACCTTCCTCATCACCACAATGCTAAAATCACCAAAGACATGGAAAGTTGTGTTACAACATGGAACCTAAGGTCCTAATTCATGTACCTCCCAAAACTAATTTCCTCAAATGGGGAGACCTTGGCTAAGAAGATATTGAGGATGTGTCTGACTGGGTATATAAAGAAGACAAGACACCACTTCAAATAGAGCAATATGGTAAAGGGTTTCTGATGATGCAAGAAAATGGGTATGATCGAACTAGTGGTTTGGGAATAAACAACAATGGAAGAAGATAACCCTACATACCTACTAAATGGGGGAAGAATCTTGGGTTAGGATGGAAACCACTAAAGGTTGGTACCACTAAAACTGAATTTCCTTCAAATAGGGAAGTATGTGCTTCTGAATGTGTCGAGACATCAGAGGATTTTGACAATGAATTTTGTGATGACAATGATTCTAACTAGGAATGGGAATCTTATGCCTCTATCAATTGCAAATTGGGTAACATTTTCCATGATTTAGATACACCTAACTCTAAGGTAACCAACTATATGAACGTCAAGATCTAAGTCGATACCTTAGTCCTTACCTTATCAGTTCCTTCCCCACCTTTTGCAAATACTAATGATAGAATTTCCCTAGTCTATCCACAACTGGTTGACTGCGACCAACAAGGTCCTATCATTTTGGATACCTTTGAGAATGACGAAGCTACTATTGAGTTCATGGAATAAAGAGAAGGAATGCCATAGGGATACCATAAAGTTGGCTTCACAATATAATTTTATGTGGCAGAGTACTTCAGGGAGACTGCATCACCCTCCAATTGCAAAAATAATAATAAAGAGAAAAATGAAAGGTCTTTGGGTGAAAACCATGAGGCGCCCTCTGATTAGGAAAAAGTAAATACAAAGGATGTGTTCAAAGGTGAAAACCTCCTTGAGGTGCCTAAGGATGGAGGGTTGAACTTTCTCCTCGTCACACAAGAGCGATCACTAATGCTCATGAAGATACCCTAGAGGTCAACATTGGAACACCTAAGGATCCCAAGACATTGTTGCTAGAAACTTCCTTGGAATAAGAAGAAAAACCTAAGTTCCAAGCATTCTTCACACAAAGAAATGGAAATTTTTCCTAGTCATACGTCGACATGCCTAGGTTGGACCATGAGCTATTCTTACATCACTTATCATTGAACCTAGACGCTAAACCAGTAAAGCAAAAACTCCAGAAAATGCATCCACAAATAGCCGTGTTGGTCGAGATAGAACTAAAGAAACTCTTGGAAGCTAGCTTCATCAGGTCTATTGATTATGTAGACTGGATCTCCAACCTAGTACCTATCACAAAACCAAATGGTCAAATTCGCATATGTATTGACTTTAGAGATTTAAACAAGGCATGCCCTAAGGACGACTTTCCTCTCCCTAGCATCGACATGATCATGGATCTTACAGTAGGATACGAGATGTTGTCCCTTATGGATGGTTTCTCTGACTATAATCAAATTTGTATTGCTCCAGAAGACCAATTTAAAATAGCTTTCACTTATCCCTAGGGTACCTATTGCTGGAACGTCATGCCCTTTGGGTTGAAAAATAAAGGAGTTGCATACTAGTGGGAAATGAGTACAATATTTCATTACCTAATGCATACCCTAATGGAGGATTATGTTGATGATATCTTGGAAAAGTCCTTAACAAAAACTGATCACCTGAAGGTGTTAGACAAGATCTTTCAATGACTAGAAGAGTACAAGGTCTGTCTCAACCCAAAGAAGTGTGTCTTTAGGGTGAAGTCCAGAAAAATATTGGGATACATCGTCTCATAGTGAGGCATATAATTTTATCCCACCAAGGTAAAAGCCATCATAAACATGTCTCCCCCAAAGAAAATTAGTCAATTAAGGTCCTTTTAGGGGAGACTACAATCTATTAGGAGATTCATTGCTCAAATCATCAAAAAATGTCATCATTTTTAGTACCTATTACATAAAGAGATCCCTTTCATATGGACCAAAAAATTCCAAGAAACCTTTCAATAAATAAAAGAGTATCTCCTAACACCACCGTTCTTGATGCCACCCATAGATGGAAAGCCCCTCATATTATATGTATCCACAACCACAACAACACTGGGGGCACTACTTGCTCAAAAGGACCACGAGGAAAAGGAAAGAGCAATCTACAATATTAGCAGGATCTTGGTGGGGTATGAACTCAACTACACTCATATCAAACAAGCCTGCCTTGCAGTGGTCTTTGCAACACAAAAATTAAGACATTACATGTTGAACCACCAAACAAGGCTGGTATCAAAAATTGATCCACTCAAGTATCTTCTCAGCAAAGTAGTGTTAATAGGGTGATTAGAAAAATGGGTCATGGTCCTTAGTGAATATGACATCCAATATGTCAAGTGCAAGGAAATCAAGGGAAAAGAAATAGTAGATCAACTCATAGATGTGCCAACACAAGCAGAACATCCCCTCATCGCTGAATTTCCAAATGAGTCACTTTTCACTCTTGAGACAAGTGATGTATGGAAGATGTACTTCAATGGAACCTATACCAATCATGGATTGAGTGCTGCAATACTATTTGTCACTCCACAAGGTGACATGATACCTAAATAATTTAGAATTGCATTCCCTTGTACAAAAAACATATCAAAAATTTTGTTCTTAATTATATCATTTTCCTCTACAGTATTCCACAGTCTATAATCACGGGCAATGGTCGTCCCTTCAAAAACCAAGACGTCTGTGAACTATGCGAACAATTCCACATCCAAACCATTTTTCCACTCCCTACTACCTATAGGGAAATGGTCAAGCCGAGGCATCCAATAAAACCATCATTAAAATCCTTAAGAAAATTGTCAATGTCGTTGGCTGTGACTAGCACATCCAACTCAACCCTGCATTATGGGCATATCGAACCAACATTTGTACTCCCACTAGACCCAACCCATTTTCCCTAGTCTTTGGTTCGGAGGCTATTCTCCCCATTGAGGTCGAATTCCCCTCTCTCTGAGTGTCCATGAAAGGGTTAATCAATGATGAAGAGTATATGATATCTAGGCTACATGAGTTGGAATTACTAGATGAGCAAAGACAAAAAGCACTAACTCCCTTACAAGCATATCAGAAGCGTCTTTGTAGAAGTTACAACAAGAGGGTCTTGGTGACACATTTCGACATCAGTGACCTGGTACTAATGTAGAATCCTAAAAACTAGGAAAAATGAGATAAACCTAGTAATTTTGAGCCCAACTAGCTAGGCCCATATGTCATCACAACTTCCTTCAATTCTGGCACATATCAGTTGTCTACTCTGGAGGGAGAACCATTATCTAAGCCTATAAACAACTTGCACCTCTGCAATTTTTACACATAGCTTCAGAAAGCTTAGTCAAAACCACAAAATACAAAAAAACAAAAATAATAGTAAAGAGAAATAATCCATCCAATAGTGAAAACCATCTCAATGGCGCATTGGATAAGTATCATGGTGCAAACCTATAAAATAGGTGCCATGTGTAGACAATCTTCACTTCGTCATCTATTATCACTTCATAGGGTCTTTTCACCTTCACCCATATTAATATAATTGTCCCTCCTTCATTCCAAAACACCCTCAATAAGAGTAGTTTCTAGTCCTATGGCTTGAGATTGGTTGACACTCGCAATGTACCGTACAAAATCCCTCTTACTATCCAATCCCACACAGTACCTAACTAGGGGAAAATACCTAACACCCATTCTTGGTGGAATAAACCTCTATATATTCAATACCTAACACACTTCAAAAACAAAAAAGCATTCATAAAACATGTCAAAAAATGTGAAAACATTCAGAAAACATGTCAAAAACACAAAAAAATTAAAAAATGTCAAAATCCAAAAAAAAATCCAAATAATAAAAAAACTACGAAAACAAAGTCAATATTTGTCGTGTCAATATGTGTCATTGTCAAATGACATTGCCTCTACGACTAGACATAGGCAAGGCCATTTGTTGATGTGCCCCCAAGGCATTAGGTCATTCCTTTAGGTTTGTAAATAAACAATGAAATCATGACTCGGTCTTTTGTCCATAAAACAAAGTCAATGGTCATGTTGAACTACGAGGTCTCTCTATGTATAACGTAGGCAAGGCCATCAATCGATGAGCCCCTGAAGCTGCACTAAGTCAGACCTTTAGGGTTCATCACATTCACTATCACACACGTCAGATATCTTCAAATAAAAAAAATCTTTTTCAGTCAGTCTTGTCAGTCAAAGTCTTATTGAACTACGTGATATTTGTGTGTACAACATAGGAAAGGCTTAATAGCCCTTGAGGCCCTACATGTCAGTCCTTTTAGGGTTTTTCATGTCGTTCATACACTAAACAACTCAAATGCAAGGTAAAAAATGACACACAATCCAACCAATTGACAATCCATCTAACATCAAATCTATCACGTCAATCATTTGGGAGTCTTCAATATGTGTCCTTGACGTCAAACTCTTTTCTGTCAACCAATTTATTCAGGATATGTCTTTCCTTAGTCAACATCAATTCTATCAAATCGATCATTTAAGAGTCTACAAGATGTGTCCTTGAAATCAGACTCTTTTTTGTCAAACAATTTATTCAGGATATGTCTTTTCTAAATCAACACCAAACATATCACATCAATAATTTAGGAATCTTCAAGATGTTTCCTTGACATCAGACTCTCTTCTGTCACACTAATTTATTCAGGATATGTCTTTCCTGAATCAATAAAATCTATCAAATCAACCACTTAAGAGTCCCCAAGATGTCTCCTTCTTGACTCCAAACTCTTTCCTATCAACTACAATTATTTAGGATGTGTCCTTGACATCAGACCATGTCTTTTCATCTATTTAGGACGTGTCCTTCCAGAATCCTGACCTTGGTAGTAATCAAATTCGACATCGCAATGTTCTTTAGGATGTGTCATGTTGGAGCTTCTAAAATCCTGGTGGATTTTCTCATTCTCCATGAATCTAGTCTGCCTTTTGATAAACCCTTGTCCTCATAAGTGAGTAGGGCTTAGTCTTGGGAGCCTTCAAATGTTTTAATTTGGCGTTGACTGGTTTTTCCAATTCCTGGTCCTTTAAGTCGCTTCTTCAAGCCATTATTTACATTTTTTTACTGGCCCCTTTGGTTAGAGTACCGATTATTCAACCCGCTCATTGATGTCACCAATTCCCTAAGTTGGGGTATTAATTTTCCCAATGACTTAAGCTTAAGTCATTAGTCTGCAAGGGGTCATGTTGCTAACGACTTAGAAAAATCCTTTCATTAAATGCTAAACATGTTGTATGCAGGTTTTTTAGATTCGAGGATATGGGAGAATATCTCGATCGAACCCCGCCAAATCACAGACCTAAGTTTCCAGAAAGTTATTTGGCCTGAAGTTAATGAAATGCTGGCATGTGTCCTATACGGAATGTGGGGCCCAATCTCCACTACTGTGCTTGTAGTCATGGATTTAGATGGATGACTGTGATCAAAAGCTGGAGTAAATCTCTATAGTTCACCGCTAGCTCGCGAGGGGGAGATGGAGGCTAGTTAAAAGTTGTGAGGTCAGCCAGATTATGACACGTGGCTCCAGCCTTTCAGTTTGCAAGATTCACAGGGCCCGCCGACATGGTAGTTGGTGTTCAAGATGGATTAATGCTATTGGTCAAAGGTAGGACAACAATGCTTTCTTGGATTTCAAACCTAGTCAGCCCGAGATGAACTATTTGATCTGCCAACTCTTCAGGAGATAAGCGGGAAATATTCAAAGTTGGAAAATGGCACATGGTAGCTATTTTATTCTACAATGGGTGAAGAATTAATGAATTATTCCTTGCTTGTGCAATCACATTGATCTCAATTCGTGTGAAGATGTAGTTGTTGGAAATCATGAAGGGTGATTCACAAATTCTCATGTAGCTCAAGTTAAATGATGATAGTACATATGCTACCAAATTGTCATGTTTCTGCGTGTGATTTTAATAAACATTGATGAAGGTTTCCATTACCTCGCATGATAAATATAGGAGGAATTAACTACTAATTGTGTCATTCATTTTAGCAGTTAGAAATATTTCTGAGTTGAGTATGATCAAGTTCAAGTGCTTGTATAACAAGAGAAAATGAGTAATCCAATGAGAAGGTATGTTCATTTGAGCTCGCAAAAGCTTAGTCCCATTATTCATGAAGGTGCTTCGGTTGACAAGCCAAGGCTTGTGCCCACCAAATGCAGTAGAAGATTGCAATTCCAAGATGTTACTACTCAGTCAATAGATGATAAAGGAAAGCAGTCTGTGTGCTCTATTATTGGTGTCAATAGGAAAATAATATATGGGTGTGGCTCCTTCGGGTGTCAAAACTCGCCCACTGATCTCACGGAAAGCCAGTCAGATAGCGAGACTGAAACATACCCAAGTTATTGACAATATCTCTCAACTCTGGGAAAAACTCTGGCCCCCAGTGAGGAGGTTATGTATGTCCCTCCACTGGATGTTAGGACTCCAAGTGGGTAGACTAGTACTATGATGCATGTAGGAAAGGATGAGGAAGAAGATGAGGTTACATCTCCCTCTTTGGCAACAACTCAGAACGGGCGTGTATACCAGGGTCTGGGTGTTGGTAAAGGCAAGGTGGCTGGTCGGTATGGAATTTCCATGTGCGATGGAAAAATTTTGTCGTGATGTGTTGTTGTGGCATGTAGTTTCTTCTCTAGCATATGTGACAGTTACTTTTTGTGTTTGGTACTGAATGTGTGCCCTCGTGGAAATGAATATGCCTAGTTTGTTGTGGCGTGGATGGTGATAGGGGAATTTTGGCGGCACTTTTGGTTTCCCCTTTTTGATGATGGTTATAATTTTGGCTCTCCCCATTTTTGCACCATGTATTGGCAGATTCAACACATGGGAAATTTTGAAATACGGTCGAAATGATAGATGAAATGAAAATGTTGTATTTGACATGCATTTGGGCCTGAAGCTTGTCGCTCCCTTATTCTATAAAAGGGAAACCATGGCTCATTTGCAAGGGATGAAAAAATTCTGGCTAGGTCTTGGGTCGAATGTATATGAGTAAAATGATAGGAATAGAATAGATTGTCAGTTTTGAGCTTATGGATGAACTCATGCAATTATCTCAATTTTTTCTATAGATGTGACTTATAAATACAAGTAAATGTATAATTCTGATATATTTTCTCTCCTACAAGTTTACATGAATTTTGAATGGAATATTAATGGTATTTCCATTCTACTTTGAACGTTTGTTTGAATGTATGTCTATGTTCTTTGTTTTGATTCAAGCAATCAATTAGAATACTTAAATGGGGTCATGAATTTACATTTATTTGCAAAGGATTTGATAAGTAGTAATATATCAGAAAAATTGAGCTCCATGATGCAAATTTATTGCGAGAGTAGTCCATTCCATCGAATTCTTGGGTCATTTATGTTTTACTCATTCTTGTATGCATGACTCCATTTTCCCAATGAATAGGGCACTGATCTATTCCTTAATGATTTACCTAAAGGGTTAATCAAACAGTTGTCTACCAATTGACCTAACATCAAGATTCAAATTCATTTAAAATTCATTAATTCTAAAGCGTGTATGTATCAATTCTCATTAAGGATGTCTTCATTTTAATGAATGGGTAGCAAGTTACTTAGAAACAAGCCAATTTCGTAGTAATTGTGTAGAATTATCCTTCATCCAAATTGATCTGTGTAAATGATGTGTTCTGCAAAGAAAAACCTCAAATGAACACACTAGGAATACCCTCCTTGGTCCCATAGAGCCTAAAGTGCAGAAGATCTCAGTCATTGGCTAGATCTTGTTAGTTGGCCATTCATTACAAGAGTCTTGAGTATAGGAATTGGCTATTCCTTAGAGATTTCTTAGGTGCAATGGAAAACACCAACAGAATGGCTAATCTGCTGGGGAGTTCTCATTCTCCAAAGACACAAATACAAAATGCAGAGTCAAATGGTGATTTATTCCAAATGATCTCAAATTCTTGAACCTGGTATACAATCTAAGTGCAATAGGCATCAAAGGATCTGAACATGACTTTGTTGTGGAAGATAGCCCAGAACCTGTCTTATTTTGCAAAGAAGCTTCATTTTATTTGAAGCTTTGTCCTCTGAAGGGAGGTGGTGATTCTGACTCAAAGAACCTATTCAAGCATACATTAGTTCTTCAGATCTCTGTCCCTAATGCTAAGAAACACTTCGCAGCTGCCAGCATATAGGTACTCTTGTAGAATTTGAAAGAATTTTGAGCATTTTACAAATAATATCATAATAAATTTCCAATGCTCGACATGAAAATGATTCCCTAATAAGTGATTTAGCACTAGATCAGGGAATATTCAATAATTTTAGTATGCTTCATATGTAAGTTGAGATTTATGTACTAAAGTGCAGGAAGCATGTCATATTGTAGATCTTAGGTAGCCTTTGTATGGAATACTTGTGCTAAGATCTTGGGATTACATTTGTAAAAGGAATTAAAGTAGTGTTGTATAAATTGCATAAATATTTTAATATTCCTTATCAAGAATTAGGGGTGAGTTGTCAATTTGTATCATCTAGTACAAATATGGACAAAAGCATACAAATCAAGCATTCTTAGGCCCATCAGGATGGCTTTTGTACTGATAGGTACAAAGATATCAGCTTTGACAACATTTGTGGCTACCGGAATATTCTGCCACCCAAGACTAGGTATAAGATACCAAAGTTCAGTGGTGAGAAATCTCCATCAGCAAATAAGCATGTGCAAGAATTTCTAGATGTAATGGGTGACTATGAAATTGACTTTGAAGATGTGGTGATGAAGCTTTTTGTTCAATCACTAAAGGGAGATGCAAGAGACTTGTTCTCTTTTCTGCCTACTACCTTTATACATTGTTGGAATGAACTCAAAGCCGCATTCCTAGAGCAATTTGGTGACAAGATCAACCCAAGTATGGCAAGGAGAAATTTCATGGAAATCTCTAAAGATACAAAAGAATTGGTCCCAACCTTCAACCTTAGATTTGCCAAGGTTATAAGGGAAATCCCTGAATATTTAAGAACAAATGATGCAGAATGCTTGGTTGTATATTTGGGGGCATTTGATAGAAAGATGAGTTTCTTGTTGAGGCACAAGGAACCGGTTACATTACAACAAGCTTACCAGGAAGCTATAAATATTGAGAACAATCTGAAGTACTCGATCATGAGGAGACCTGTAGTGACCAATGTTGCTAACTTTAGTAGTATCCAAGCAATTCAACTAAATCAACTAGAAAATAAAAGTTTTCATCATGAGGAAGAATCTTTATATATTGTACTCACACCATTTTCAAGAAATGCAAAGCAAGCATCAACCTCTAGCCAGCCATGCAGGGGAGGGATGGACTTGATGTTATCTATTGGGAAATTGTATGAAATAAAGAGACATGCAAATGAGTCACCAGATGACTTGTTCTCAAGATTCTTGGATATTTTGATGGAGATTCCCATAGGGCTTAAGCCTAATGAATATATGTGCATTAACCAATTTTGTGAATCCTACACACTAGGATCAAGCCAATGGCCTAAAGATGTGAAGCCTCGAAGCATTGATCAAGTAGTAGACTGGATAAGTATGGTTGAAGAGGTCGAGTATGGTCAAGTATATCCCATTGTTTCCCACAATGTGGATAGTGATTATCATAGTGAGGAGAGACAAAGATTAATATTAACATATCAACAAGAAGCATCAGTGTCTAGACAATTAGCTATTGAGTGTTGTCATTTCACAGAAAGTCTAGAGAAAAATGCACCTAGCAGTGATGAGGGTGAAGAAGTAGAATGTGAGGTCAAGGAGGTCATATCTCACTACTTCCCTCCAGATGTCTTGAGCCATGAGTCTGTGCAGGAAATGCATGAAACTACACAAATGGATTATGTTGGGATCCATCCTATGTCACCCAGTAATAGGGTTACACCTTTTTTTTATGACAAGGCACAAGTAAGGAGTCAAAGAGGAAAAATTGAGATTGAACAATCTTCAGATGAATATGATTCCTCTTATGAATTAGAGATAGAATCCATGGCTTCTAGTAATGGGTATGTTAATAGCCTTGAGGGGATCTAATTTTTAGGTAGTGAACAATTTTCCTCATGTGAAGAATTTTTAAAGCATGGATCAATTGTTATAAACACAAGTGATGAAGAGGATGGTGAATATGCTTCTCTTTGCTCCTCTAGTGACTATAATAATATTGGATGATTTGAAGACCAAGGTCAAGGGATTCCTCATGATATAGATGATGAGATACATAGAACTATATCCAAGATATGGAAAAACTCTTTATTCAATGAGCCCACATCTGAAATTAAAGATACAAAGGATGATGTTTATTGGTGTAGGAGTAATCCTCTGTTTGAAGACAACTCTGATGAATACTTACTAGATATCACTAGTACATATGTTGTAGAGGACATATACAGATGCCAAGGTGATACTACATTTGAAAATGTCTACCCTGATTTCATAATCTGTCAATTGAAAGGGAAATCCAGTGACACATATATGGTGAGGATTGTTTGCCAACATGGGGTTGAATGAGTGGCCTATGATGAGCATGTTGAAAATGGTTCATGTTTGCTAGCACTTGGGGATGGTAATGTATCATGTATTTAAGAGAACTATGATGGAAATATTAGATGTGACATTGTTGATAATGGATGTATAGGTGCTTCTAATTATTCTATTACAATAATAAATAATGTGTTTGAGAAGGGGGTTGAATTACCACCAGCCTATGATCTACATTGCAATAAGGGGGAGGATGAGGGAAACTTTCTCTTTGGTGATCAGAGGAATAATCAAGTTGAATGTATCAATGCTCCAATGACATCATGTCATGTTGAGGAGGAGCATCATATTGATTTGGTACATATATTTGATCCACATGATGAGCAATATGAAAGTGCAGACAACCAATGGAATTTTGCTAGTCAATATGAGGCTGCAGTTGAGTTTTCTATAGATACCCCTTATCTTCTTGATATGATTATGGATTTTTTTCACCCACCAAAGACAATGCTAATGAGAGGTACATGAAGTGTATGGTTCTATTTTCCCTTTTCATGATCTTATGAAAGAATTCCCAGATTAAAGCCATAGTGCTTATGAAGTTTTCAAATTTTATGAACAAATTGGGTGTGATACTACACCTCATTATGGTGTAGAATATGAGATTTTTTTTTTCATTACAATTTGATGAATTTGTGATGGGAAAGGATGAATTTGGCAGTGTTATCTTAGGTGTTATGGGAAATACTGATTGTGATGAGGCTGGATTCCTAGAATTGCACAACATTCATGAAGATCCACTGCTAGTGAAATAGGCTAGAGTATTTGATAGAGGAAAGAACAACCCCTAATTTTTGGGGGGCCATGGGCCTCCAATTTGAGATCAAAGCCAATGGTTCATATGAGGCTTCTAAAATGGATTAAAATTTATTCTTTGTAAATTTTGTACATAGGATTTGGTTTTCCTTGGTTGTGTCTGCTTGCCTTGTCTAGGTAAGCCCCTCTTTTGGTCTTATGCCTTGGTCTGCTTCACCCGAGATTTGTTTCTAGCCATACCCACTAGGGGTATGCATCCCCAAGCATGAGATGTTGTTGGAGCTTCTAAAATCCTGGCATATTTTCTCATTCTCCATGAATCTAGTCTGCCTTTTGATAAACCCTTGTCCTCATAAGTGAGTAGGGTTTAGTCTTGGGAGCCTTCAAATTTTTTAATTTGGCATTGACCAGTTCTGCCAATTCCCAATCCTTTAAGTCACTTCTTCAAGCCATTGTTTACATATGTTTATTGTCCCCTTTGGTTAGAGTACTGGTTATTCAACCTGCTCATTGATGTCACCAATTCCCTAAGTTGGGGTCTTAATTTTCCCTATGACTTAAGCTTAAGTCATTAGTCTGCAAGGGGTCAAGTCGCTAGCTACTTAGACAAAGCCTTTCATTAAATGCTAACTATGTTGTATGCAGGTTTTTCAGATTCGAGGATATGGGAGAAGATCTTGATCGTACCCAACCAGCTCACGGACCTAAGGTGCCAACCAGTCATTTGGCGCGCCGCTAGAGAAATGCGGATGCCTGTCCCATATGGAATGTGGGGCCCAATCTCCACTACTATGCTTGTAGCCCGTGGTTTTAGACCGACGGTCGTGATCAAAAGATGGACTAAATCTCTACCATTCCCTACTAACTCATGAGGGGGAGATGGAGGCTGGTTAAAAGTTGTGAGGTCAGTGAGATTGTGACACGTGGCTCCAGCCTTTCAGTTTGCAAGATGCATAGGGCCCGCTAACATGGTAGTTGGTGTCTGAGATGGATTAATGTTATTGGTTGGAGGCAGGACAACAATGCTTCATTGGATTTCAAATCCAGTCGGCTTGAGATGAACCGTTCAATCTACCGACTCTCCAAAAGATCAATGGACAATATTCAAAGTTGGAAAATGGCACATGGTAGTTGTTTTATTTTGCAATGGGTGAAGCATTAATGAATTATTCCTTACTTGTGCAATCATGTCAATCTCAATCCATGTGAAGATGTAGTTGTTGGAAATCATGAAGGGTGATCCGCAGATTCTCATGTAGCTCAAGTTAAATGGTGATAGTACATACGCCACCAAATTGCCATGTTTCCACGTGCATTTTTACTAAACATTGATGAAGGTTGCCATTACCTCGCATGATAAATATAGGAGGAATTAACTGCTAATTGTGTCATTCATTTTAGTAGTTAGAAATCTTTCTGAGTTGAGTTCGATCAAGTTCATGTGCTTGTCTAACAAGAGAAAATGAGTAAGCCAGTGAGAAGGTCTATTCGTTTGAGCTCACAAAAGCTCGGTCCTACTATTCATGAAGGTGCTTCAATCGACAAGCCCAGGCTTGTGCCCACCAGATACAGTAGAAGATTGCAATTCTAGGATGTTGCTACTCAACCAATAGATGATAAAGGCAAGCAGCTGGTGTGCTCTATTACTAGTGTCAATAGGAAAATAAGATATGGGTGTGGCTCCTTTGGGCATCAAAACTCGCCCATTGATCTCATGGAAAGCCAGTTAGATAGTGAGACTAAAATAGACCCCAATTATCGACAATATATCTAAACTCTGGGAAAAACTCTGGCCCCAGGTGAGGAGGTTATGTTTTTCCCTCCACTGGCTATTAGGACTCCAAGTGGGCGGACTGGTATTATGATGCACACATGCGAGGATGAGGAAGAACTTAAGGTTACATCTCTCTCTTTGGCAACAACTCAAAGCATGCGTGCATACTGAGGTATGGGTGTTGGTAAAGGCAAGGTGGCTAGTCAATAAGGAATTGCCATGTGGGATGGAAAAATTTTGTTGTGATGTGTTGCTAAGGTAGGTAGTTTCTTCTCCAACGTACGTGACAATTACTTTTTGGGTTTGGTACTGAATGTGTGCCCTCATGGAAGTGAAGATGCCTAGTTTGTTGTGGCATGGATGGTGATAGGGGAATTTTGGAAGCACTTTTGTTTTCCCCTTTTTGATGATGGTGATAATTTTGGCTCTCCCCATTTTTGCACCATGTACTGGCAGATTCAACACATGGGAAATTTTGAAGTGCGGTCGAAATGATAGATGAAATGAAAATGTTGTATTTGACATGCATTTGGACCTGAAGCTTGTCGATCCCTTATTCTATAAAAGGGAAACCATGGCTCATTTGCAGGGGATGAAAAAATTATGGCTAGGTCTTGGGTCAAATGTATATGAGTAAAATGATAAGAATAGAATAGATTGACAGTTTTGAGCTTATGGATGAACTCATGCAATTATCTCAATTTGTTCTACATATGTGACTTATAAATACAAGTAAATGTATAATTCTAATATATTTTCTATCCTACAAGTCTAAGTGAATTTTGAATGAAATATTAATGGTATTTCCATTCTACTTTGAACGTTTGTCCAAATGTATGTCTCTGTTCTTTTTTTTTATTCAAGCAATCAATTAGAATACTTAAATGGGGTTATGAATTTACATTTATTTGCAAAGGATTTGATAAGCAATAATAAATCAGAACAATTGAGCTCCATGATGCAAAGTTATTGTAAGAGTAGTCCATTCCATTGAATTCTTGGGTCATTTTTGTTTTATTGGTTCTTGTATGCGTAACTCCATTTTCCCAATGAATAGGGCACTGATCTATTCCTTAATGATTTACCTAAAGGTTTAATCAAGCAATTGTCTAGTGACCGACCTAACATCAGGATTCAAATTCATTTAAAATTCATTGATTCTAAAGCGTGTATGTATCAATTCTCATTAAGGATCTCTTCATTTTGATGAATGGCTAGCAAGTTACTTAGAAACAAGACAATTCTATAGTAATTGTGTGGAATTATCCTTCATCTGAATTGATTTGTGTAAATGATGTGTTTTGAAAAGAAAAACATCAAATGAACACACTAGGAATACCCTCCTTGGTCCCACAAAGCCTAATGTGCAAAACTCAATCATTGACTAGATCTTGTTAGTTGGCCATTCATTACAAGAGTCTTGAGTATAGGAATTGTCTATTCCTTAGAGATTTCTTAGGTGCAGTGGAAAACACTAACATGTCCTTCCTAAAGAGTGACCAGTCAACCTTGTCATCACCAAGTCAACCTTGGAAAACAAACAAAGATCTGACACACATGTCTTGACAAACATTTTTCACTTATTTTTAAATGATTTAATATGATCATGTAGCTAGCCACCTCCATAATGTACTATGATGAATTTAGAGGAGCGACAATGTTACATGAGCATATCTTTCTTTTTCACTAACTACCTTATCTTTTTGAAATTTTCATGACACTAGCCACCTCAAGGATGTCCTGACAATAGGATTTAGAGGAGCAATGACATATCATGATGATAGTCTTATCTTTTCAAAGTTGTCATGTCACTAGCCACCTCAAGGATGTCTTGACAATAGGATTTAGAGGAGAAACGATATTTCATGACACATTTTCTTCATAATGATATTTGTGGTATGTCTCGACAAAAAGATTGGGAACAATTGGGTTCCTAAGTATGAGTCAGGACAATCCTTGTTTGTGATTGTTTGTTTTCGGAAAATGCATGGCATTGCACATGATTGGTCTATCTCATATCATGGTGTTTCTTCTCCATTGCAATAAACCACCCAATGATGATTAAAATGCAAATGCTTAGTATAAGGATAGCAAAGTTATGATATATCTTTCATTCATGCTAACATAAATTGTCTTCAAGCTAACAATCTTCTTCCATCGCATCTAGATGGTGTATTGTGACACATGAAAAAATCACCTGCATTCATGACAATATTAGAATAGAATGCATCTTACATCCACATCCATTTTGCATAAGTAAATAAAAACATCAAATCTTTATCATATACATTTGCATACTACAATGCATACAATGACTATATAGCATAACTCACATGCATCCATTACATCATAAATCAAGGGCACCAATCATAATTAAAAGCATACATCATCATCATCATCACATAAGCATGAATCATAAAAGAATCGTCATTGCATCACATAAACAAACACCATATAATCACTGCCAAAAATGCATCCCATATATATAGATATGTGTGTGTGTGTCAGTATAATATCCAAGATGTATATCAAAAATGGAGCTTGTAGGCTCTATAATCATAATACAATGTCTACAAATATATAAACATGTCCCTATAGCAAACTCCCACTATTTTGATGAGGAGAATGAGGAGGTGACTGACAAGGAGACCTTGACGATCGTTGTGCGGACAAAGGCATATCATAAGGTCTTGGCCTGTGAGGTCCTAAGACACCACCACTACTCTAGGATCTACTGTGGGACTATCGGTTGTCTGATCTATTGTTGAGTTTCTGAGAAGCATGACGAGCCTATCTCTCAGGAGGTACCTCTTGCTCATACAAATCCATGTAGTATCGCTCTTGCTCACCAACCCTAACCAACTCTTGAGCCATATCTGCAACTAGTCCACTACAAAGAGTAGAGAAATACACAAACCTCTACTCTATCTCCTGCCTTCATGCCACCACCTTATCCCTATCCAGGTATGCACTATCCCTCTCCAAATGCATCTCCTCTCTCTTTGCAAATACATCCCTAACCTCTCCTCCAAAGCCTCTACCCTAGCCTTCAAATCGGCCAACCACTGATCTACACAAACCTCCTCCTCCTACATTGGTCTCTCTCCCTCATCCACATCCCACTAATCTACAATATAGTCTCAAATCTTTCTCTCCTCATCTCCTATCTCCTCAAGAAAATCCTCCACATCCTAGTATCCGGCTCGTAATAACTGTAGGGAATCCCAGTCATCCTCCTGTCCCCTAGTCTCCTCCCCAACTACCCCTCACTAGCAACCTCCTCCTCACCAACGGCCTCCTCTTCTCCCCCCTCCTCACCCTCACAGATGGGTGACAATACTCTACCCCAGCCTCTATCACCTCATCGAACCCATCGACCACCCCTCCCACCTCCTCCTCTACCATCATCACCTCCACCTCTACCACCACAACCACTACAACCACCCCCTTGAAAGGTCATAAGGCGATATATGTGGTACTTGGAATAGTGAACATGAGATATTTCACAAGAGGGCTCTAGAACAAAATTTAAAAAATTCAAAATCCAAGGGTGAAAATGAATTCACTTTTACCCAATTTCTATTTATACCTAGGATTTTTTTAGGGTTTTCTTTTAAGCCTAATGTACTGGACACACTATTTGGAAACTTCCAACAACCATTTCACTTACTAAACGTCACTAAAACAGATTTCTTTCACCACCAACAAACTTGTGGCTATCTAATTACTTAATCAAGACAATTTCCATTTTTTTCTAAATTTTTCAAAAATTCTTCAATTTTCTCGAGGGGGAATACCTTTACCTATTTCATACCAGGCCATGACTGGGGCATGTTATTCTTTATTCTTTGACACAAACCCTAAAATGACATTATGTCAAAGAGGGGAAAAATGTAGACACTGCAAAATGGCTTAGGCCTGTGACTACATTTTTCATCATCAATTCAAGATACCCACAAATGTGATTAAATGATTTTATCATTTAATTATAACTTAGCATCCTAATTCCTCTAATTAATTAAATATTTTTAACCATTTAATTAATTCATTTCATTTTTCTTCTAAAATTGTTTAATTAAGTAAATTACATTAATTTACTTTAACCACATCGCTAATTAATTCTAATATCTTATTTTGATTAATTAGATAAGTTTCCTAAATTTATTTAATTATGTCATTTAAATTAAATCTCTTCTTCTTACTAATTAAATAGGTTTCCTAAATTTATTTAATTTCCCACATTTAATTAAATAAATGATTATTCATTTAATTAATTAATTCTATCTTCTCATTTAAAGTGCTTCCTTAAAATTGAATATTTCATTTTGATTATGGAATCACGTACACACAACTTCTTCCACAAAGAAAGGAATTAATTTTATAATTAATTCTTCTATTTGAGCATATTTCTCCTACATTTTCAATCTAATATCTCATGCATAATTCTCTCCATTCCTGACTAACACTCTCTCTTAGTTCACTCACCTAACTGATCTGTCATCTCCTTTTCACTCACACACTCTTTTAGTTACATCTCTTGACTAATCAATCAAATTAGTTAACTATCCAATCAATCTAATCAATCAAGTCACTTAACTATCCAATCAAATCCTCACACTTGATCTAGACCATTCAAATACAAATCAATCTTGAATGTCGAATCTGTGAAGTTTCTATAAAAGAAGATTTTTAATTCTATTTTGGGTAATCACAATCTTCAAATTTTTGTTGTCAAAATGCTTACAGGCTAATATTGCACACTCACGATCTATGGGAATTTGAGCATTTCAAAGAAAATTTGAGGAGAATCATGGAGATGAGCAAGAAAGCATGGGAATTAGGTGATATTTTTCTTTTTTATTGAATTCTTTGGTTGCATTGCACTACATTATCGATTTGGGGATCTTAGCATGATCTAGGCAATTTGTGATTATTGTCATTGTTATGCTTTCTTTTTTCCTGGTTATTTTTCCTTATCACAAATTGCTCTATTTCTCAAGTTGTAATTACTCTTAACTTGAGAAATGGAACCTAAAGTTAGTGCCCTAATTTCTTCATCTAAAGGTCTCCTCAATATGAAATTAGACACAAATCTCTCAACATTGTGTACACCATCATGTTCTTCGTGCTTATTGCTAGAAAAAAATTGTTGATGGTGATAACAATTCTGAAATCCTCTATCATGGACATTTGCTTCAATGAATCCTTCATCAAAGGAATACACATCACTTGTTTAACACATTCTAGTTGATATCGTGATCTTCATCATTGGGGTTTTCATAGTAATCACAAGGATTGGGATGTTCTTAAAAATATTGTGCAACCATGCATTGTTGAGTATAACGAAGTATTTAGCAATCCATCCACCAAGGGTTATCCTCTACAATATTCACATTATTTCTTTTCATAGGATCAAGAGTTTTTCTATTTGGCATTACTATTTTGTTTCTCTAGACAAGTTCTCCATTTTTCTAGTTTCTATTATAAGGCTAATTGGACAACTTAGGTATTTTTTCTTATTTTTGATAATTAGGTTTATCATGGGATAAACCTTTCTTGTTTCTTTCTACTTTATACCTTAGATATTTTAGAGCACTCATAACCTTATCAAGCTTATATTTAAATGATGAGGATTTTTCTTGATGTCCCTTAGGATTCTCTAATATCTTTACACCATCTCTTTTGCTGAATTTTCCAAATGCATGTTTGTTTCTTTCAATATGCATAGTTATTTTAAAAATATCTCCTAAGGAGTAAGGATCTTTGTCTCTTAACTAATAACCTATTTTAGGATCATAAGAATTATAAAATAGGACTAAAAACATAGGTTCACTAGGTCTCATATATTGTGAAATTTTGTTCATGACCTTGATGAATCTAACATTAAAATCTAAGTCAAGTTCATTATACCCTTTATTGATACTAATGGATTCATTCATAATCAGTCTAGGGTCATTTTTGTCACAATATTGCTCTCTAAACATTCTCTTGAATTCATCCCATGACCCAATACTAGCATCAGGTAAGCCTTTATACCAATCCCTTGCATCATCTATCAAAGATTACATAAATAATTTCATCACCAAATCCTCATCTTCTATTTAAAAGTCATCTATCATATTCATAAAGGTTTTGAGATGATCTTCCCATGACAATGCATTATTTCCATATAATTTGGATAACGAATTTCTAATGGTATTAGAAAAATCATTTGGGTACCTAGGGATACCAATAAAATCCAATTGTTTGTATATCTCTAATCGTAAGGGTCTTCTTGCTAGGAAGTTCCCTACCACAATATTTATTTGGGGTTTAACCAGAACATTTTGTTGATTGACAACATTTTGACCCCTTGGCGGATTAAGATTATATCCACTCATTTGGCCACCAACATTTGGGTTAACTACTAATAATTTGTATAACCCCCATATTTTTCTATGATATACTCACTTGAGGCTATGCATCATGTGTGGGTATGTTTCAGTTTATTGGGGAACTTACTTGGGCTTATGATGTTTGAACAATTCCTTAATGTGGAATAGAAGTAATAATATTTATCAGTAGGGTATTTTACACAAAACTAATAGGGATACTTTGTAAATTCAAATTTCTAGTAGCAAGAGTTTGAGAAATGGAGCTAAATATGAATGGTTTCCCTAATTCGTAAGACAATCTTAGATCATATATCCTTGTTTGTTGAACACCCAAAATACTAAGGGGGGGTGAATTAGTATTCTCTAAAACCACTTAAACATTTAAACATTCATTCCACATAGCATATTCATTTTTTAGTAGGAAAGGATAGCATGAAATCAAACATCAAAATCACATAACACCAAAACACCATATTTTTACATGGAAAACCCAAAAAGGGAAAAACCACGGTGAGGATTAGCTCACAATATATTATAACAAGTTACAACATATTACAAAAATTATCACTGCAGGTGGACTCACTACCCAAAGAAAGAAGAAAATATAGAAGAGAGAGGTGGCACAAAGCCAAAATGAACTGTTACAAATGCATCTACAACATGTTGGAATATAGTTCCACTGAAGCTCAATATACAGAGTCAACACACTTCATATCACTTTGTTTTTCTCTACACTTGTGTCACTTTCACACAATTCACATCCACAATACTTGTGTTCACATACTATAACACTAGAATGAACTTATGCTTATATCCATTTCATCCCAACATCAATTAGGTCAACCTAATTAGATGTGTCATGCAAAATATAACTTTTCAGCTCAACATACACACCTCATACCTTAATTCAAATTTGTAGCACATAAGATAGGTCAAGTTAGACCTATGATAACACCCTTGTAGCATATCAACACTTACTTAAAACTTCACAACACCCCAAAGATACTAGGTCAGCACTTATAAAGACTTGACATGAAAATTTACCAACTGATCAACCATAAATGGACACACAAACCACCAAACTTCATGCCACTTGGAAAAAAATATATGAACACCTATAAACACTTCCACAAATCCACAAGACTAGATACCATTATGCGGTGAAGTGCGGACTAATCAAAACATATATTTTGCAAAGGAAAACACTGTCACTGGTAAACCCAATATACTATCATTCATAACTTCTTCACCAGAGGGCCAAAAGACATGAAATTTTGGATTTAGACTCCTCTGACATCCAACAAAATTGCCTTGGAACTGCAAAGCAAGATTCTTCAATCCGGGCTAATACGTACCAAAAATTGAATGTCTTGTATATTGAAAATTATGTTTTGACACTTAGCCAAATATTCAACTTATTGTTTGCACTAGATCAAACCTTCTTACAACTATAAATTGGATTATCATCTATATACACACTCATGCTTCACCAAACGATTTGCACATCAATCTTCATACCAAATCATAATCTTGAAATCAATGACAACACTACATCTGCATATTGTACACCCATGCTCATGTTGCCAACAAGCATATCAATGAAAAACTCCAAAAACTTCAAACAACATCCCCCTTTGTCATTGATGGAAACATGCATCAAATACTCTCCAAAATAAAACTCCAAACTACTTCACCCTTTGACATCAAGGGAAAAGGGCGCAAACCATATGCACATATACTACTGTTCTTTTCTCCCCCTTTGTTACATATCTTTCACTAGATTACATACATACTCCCCTTGACAGATATATACATGTAGGAATGAGAGTAAAAAATTCAAAACTCTAACCAACTCCCCCTATCAGTGCTATACATTCAACTAAATCAAAATTTTCATTTGAAAACTATCTCTACCATCTGCATATATATAATGAAGTTTGAAAATGCAATATGAAATGCATAAAAGAAACAAAATGTACATCATCAACTAGAAGAAGTGTTTGACACCTGCAACTTCTCAAGGTGTGCTTTCCAATATTTCTTTTCTTCTTCCCATCCTTTCTTGGCTAGGCCAAGCATGTATCTTTGTGTCTCAAACTCTAAGAGGGTCTCTTCACCATCATCCAAAGTAGTAGGTATCGAATTCAACTTCATTTCTTTTTCTACACTCATCAGGGCACTAGAAATAGGTGTGAATTTTGCATTCACGGGATCCCTGAGATGTCAAAACTACATAATTATCTTCTCCTATTGTACTTGTAGTTTGAAGAACTACTCGTGTTGCTCGTGCAGATTCTCAATTACTGACCTTGTGCTCCCATAAATATCTTGTGCCAAATCATAGGCACCATATGCCTTATTAATAATGATTTTGGTGGAGTTCGACAACTTCATACAAAATTAGAACATCTTAGCTTCTGCAACACAATCATGCACATCTTTGAGATTATTCTAAAATTTATTATGTGTGGTGGCACACTTCTTTGTTATATCCATTAATATCTTATAATTCATCTTTTTATTTATCTCTTCCAATTTTTCCTTCAAACCATTGGAATATTCTTTAAATGAATCAAGAAAAAACTTTAAATTTTCCATACCAAACAAGGAATTATCTATGCTTCCACCAGGCATGCTTTCTTGTAGCATTTTGACTGCTTCATTAATAAACTTTACACTCTTCTAATGAGCTTAAAAAATTTCCTTTCGGGTAGAGGCATGGAATGTGTTATCTAACTAAAGCTTGTGCAATGGAGAAATCTTATCCATATCTACTTGTCCCTATTGCATTATAAGTTATAGTAGTTGGGAAAACATAATCACTTGGAATTGGAGTTGCATACTTAACAAATTCTTCAGCGAATCTCTGGAAGTATCGAAGGATTCTCCAATCATCTTCATTTTCTCCTCTACATCCTTATTTTCCCCATCAACTAGTTCTTCCTTGTTATCTGAAGGCATATTTATCTCTGGGATGGCTTGTATTGCTTCTCAACATTTATTTCTAGTTCTGGAGGAGGTAGGTTGTGATCTATAGGGGCATCCTCCTTTTGTGCTTTTATAAAATTTACTTCTATAGTTCTATTTTCTCCTACTTAAGGATCATCACCACTAATACCTTCTTCTGCAATGTTCTCACCATTGGTAACATTCTCTTCTGCAACATTTTCTTCCACATCGAGAAGAGTGTCATTTTACACATTCTCCTCTTTTGTTCTATGCTCATGTTGGGCATCTTCTTATTGTGCTTCTTTTGTAACATTAACATTTGGATCTGACATATCATCATGCATGTCTTCTTTTTTGTCCAGAGTTAGTCCTAATATTTGTGCCAAGTATGCAACCTTCTCCACACCATAGTTTCGTTTTGAAGCCTTTCAAGATCATTTTGATCTTTGCTCATAAGGGTAGTTACCCTCTTCTTTTTTTGAAACTCCTTGTTGTACACTTGAGCCAATGTGGCTTTATGTTCATTTGACAAGGGTGTACTAAGCTTCTCCAAAGAAAAAGATCTTAATTTTTCTTCTTCATTGATGGCTTCCTGTCTTCTAGCATATAGTACATTTCTCAACTCCACAAGCAATTTTTTTTCAATATCCTTCATATTAACTTCAAAAGTAACAATATATATTACAACTTCTTCTTCTATAGCAGCCTTATTAACATCATCTGTTGTAGTATACATAGTATCAATTTTCTCTAAAATCTCATACTCTACAATACCATTAAATAAAGCATCCAATTTCATGGGGCTATGTTTCCTTACTAGAGGGGAAAACTTACCCTTCTTTTTTATTTGCTTCCAGTGACTTCATCTTGGATTCTGATTTCTTCTCCCTAATTTGTATTTTATATCCTTCCTTTTCCTTCTTTATCTCCACTTTTCTATCAATGTCCATAATGTCAACTTTTTGTCTCTTCCTGTTGGTTGACACTAACAAATTTGTCTCTCTTGGATTTTTATTTCTCTTCTCCTTACAAGGCCTATTTGTTGTTTTTTTCGAGAGGACTTTTCTTTCTCCAACACTTTCTACTACTTAGCCAAAGGTGTTTTTTCCTTCACTAGAGCACTTGTAGACTCTTTTATTTTCTCTCATGTGGTAGGCTTAGTCCCAAAGGACTTGGGGGAAGTCAGAGGGGTGGTAGTTGTTCTACCAAACCTTCTTCTGCTAGATGTTCCTTTTGGTGATCCAAACATGGCTTTAGCCTTCTCTACTTATTCCTTTGTTAGGCCCATTGCCTCCACAACCTATGCAATCTTCTCAATAGTCTTCTTCATTTGTTATTTCCTTTGATCCATATGCACTTTCGTGGACTTCTCTTAGTAGGTGGCATATCCCTCTTGAGAAGTGTCTCTAGGTTTGCTCAACATAAGGTTAGCCAAACCAATTATTACCTTTTCTTCAACTTCATATCCCATTTATGGGATCCACATAGTTCTAGGCTCAACGGCCTCCATTATACAATAATCCTTGCTCACCATGAAAATAATGTCATTCTTGTATTTTTCCACCACACTTTTTGGTATCCTTTCTCTTTCTTGCATATTTTCTTAAAATTATTAAAGAATCCCCAGAGAGCATTCTTTTATGCATCATAATCTCCCAATCTCAACAAATGATCTCTGATAATTTGAGTCCTTAGTCTTTTGTAGGTTCTCCATTAATTGTGCTCTTAATAATTTTCACAAATCATAATTTGCACCCTTCACAACCATCTCACATTGTGCTAAGTTGATTGCAATTATTGATACTAAATTCTCCTTGTTAGTGTAGTATAATTTATAGTTGATAACCATTGATGCATACTTAACTACCAGATTTCTAATATCTTTGATCGCCAAGGCTCTCTTGTCATATTTTACACCAATTAAATCCATCACTACTTTATTCTTCATTGACTTTAGTGTTGAAACTAGTCTAGTTGAGCATCAACCAATAATAATCCTAATTGCTTCCTTGTTTATCATATACGATATATCCAACCAAATGAATTTGTCATGGATTTGGCTTAATGTATACCTAATACATTCTTCAACATAGCAAAAGTTTGATAAATTAGTCCCAACATCTAGGTTTTTTTTCCAAACCCTCAAATTATGGTTTTAGCTCAAACTCATCTCCAATGAGTTCATTAAACCACACATCAACAAAATTTACATGATTATACTCTTCCAACTTAACATGAATTTAAATCCTTACATCCTTAGAGTGGAGTATACCATATGGAATATATGAAAACACGACATCTAAATCATCCACCATGGATTTATCGGGATGTCATTTGAATTTAGGGCAAGGATGATCCACTACCTCAACTACTTGTGGTGTAGACATTTCCAACACTTAAAAGTACTTTTCAAATATTTAGGGAAAAATAAAAGTCTATAAATACCTTTAGATTGCTTTTTAGCTAGGGTTTCATGCACAAAATAATTGAAATGCTTCACCTAGCTCTTCATTTCTCTTCTTTACTCAAACGCTCATTTACAAATGACTTGGATTGAATATGAAATTACTTATAAACCTTTTGCGCTGACCTAATTTGTATTGAATAAACATTTCAAAAAGTTGGTAAAAACCCTAATTGTATGTACAATCAACTTCAAATGCTCTGAAAACTTTCATGACTCAATATTTTCGACCGAATCTTTCACTAATAGGTTAACCATGTCAACCTACACCTTATTCCAATGTTATGAAGCATCAACACCATTCCTCTTAGCAAGCAATAGAATATCTTCTACTAATGCTCCCCCTAAGCCAAAGCTTTCTACTTAGTTTCTAAAGGAAACATCTACACTAGATGTTGGTACAAACTCAGGCTTAGTCTCATTGTCCTCCTTCTTTCTCCAAATCGTATCCATCTCTTTCTTCATCTCTATTGGATCAACCTTTTCATTGGATCATTCTTCTTTACCAAATTATTCTTCTTCACATTCTTGCTTCTGTAGAATTTGGAAATATGTCCTAGTTTGCTGCAATTGTAACAAGTGATAGCATTTTGATCAAGCTTATTTCCACCCATTCTAGATCTACATTGATTAGCTTTATGCTCAAATCCATTACATGCATAATAATACCCATTGAAATATTTAAACCTCATGTTATTGTTTTTTATTATGGGAAAAATAGGTTTTGATGGGGCCCCAAAACCCAATACAAGCGGTTTTGACGGGATCCACAACCCAATCCAAAGTAGGAAAGCTACTAACAAAATAATCTGCACATCATTGGGAGCCCAACAATAGTAGCCATCAAATATCAGCAATACAACTCAAGCTGCAAACAATAGGAACCAAAGGGACCTTTAACCCAAGTAACCAAGATTAGGTAGTAGTAACCACCTGAAATAGTCAGGAAATAGAGTAGCCAAGCTGCAACAAACCATCTGCTCAGTAGCCATAGCTGAGCCTAGAAAAATAGAACACTTAATGGTGTAAACCACCATCCTAACCCTAATTCTCAAAAGAACCAGACAAAACAAACACCCCACCTCAATAGGGGTTTTGGATATCATATAAGTAGAAAAAAGGAAAGTATCAGCCTCCCTACAACACCATCCCACTCGAAAATCCAACCCTACTCCACCTCTAAAGGAGAGGGCTCCCCTCTGAAGGAGAGAAAGAAATAGAACACCATCCCACCAAAACCTCTTTGATCCTACCCACCAAATCTCTGCCTCAAAAGGAAAGCTACCACCTTCACCTCAATAGAAGAAGGTTCCACCTCGAAAGGAGCAATCTCCCCCTCTTAAGGAGACTTAAGCTAAAAATCTTAGCAACAAGTGACTTCAGTAGGAAGGACAACCACATCCTCCTTTAGCATCATGAGCATTAGAAACTAACAAGAAGGATCAAGACATTTCATAATTAGCAAATAAAGCTAGACCAAAAGAGATAACCCAACTAGCTTACCAGCACTAGCTAGAATAAAGATCATTATAACCACTAGCATCTTCCACCAAAAACCCAAAAAACCCTTCATAAAATAACAAACTCCCCACATAGAAATAATCTTCACCATCCCTAAGAGCTTCACAATAGAAAGGCCATACAACATCTTCACAGCAGAAAATATAGCAGTATAAATGCCCAAAAAGAGGATTAGAAAAACCCATAATGCAAAAACAAACCTCCTCAGCAAATAAATCTTCACAAAGCAAGGGGACCAACAAAAAAAAACACCAAGACTAGAGGAAACCTATACAGAAGCCAAATGTTCACAATAGGGGACCCCTCCCTTAGCCAAAAATTGAGCACCAACAGAAACAGGCATGTAGAAGGGGACAACAACCAGCATTCGACTGCTCAAAGGAGCAACAACCACAAGGCTACACCATAAGCCTAACCAAGAGCTCACCACACCACCAAGACAAGGGAATGTGATCCCACTTTCACTAACGCTCCCAACAACAAACTACATCCCCCCATCCATCCATACAAACGATGACCTAGAAACACCATGCACCAAAAGGAAGAGCACAAAATTGACAAGCACAAGCCAGCAAATGACCAAGAATTCTTGAGCAAAAAATAGACCATCCACAGAAGAATGGAACCCTTGAAACACCAAGGGACCCGCAGCAACTCCACTGGAAAATAGACCATCCTCAAAAGCAGAAAGATGGGAACAGGCCCAACGAATCTCCAAAGACACCACATCCAACCAAAAGGGACCAAACTGTCCCCCATAGACATAGAGAGACCTCCAAGAAGAGGGAAAGACAGACTCTAGGCGCAACACCACAAAACCAAAAGTTCCCAAGGCAGCACACCCAACTCCAACAAGGAACAAATGCCTACAGAGCCAAACATTAGGAACATCCCCTTCAAGCCTTTCGACCTCCAAGAAGCCTCCATCTAGATCATCTTCATTTGTGCCATCACCTTTTGTAGTTTCAAAACTCTCACTTGTCATCCTCACCCTCGCACACTCCATCAAAGGTTTTAACCAACCTCATGTTATTGTTATAGCCATTCATCATTTGACTTATGCATTCACTAGCCTTATGACCAAATCTTTTGCATGTAAAGTACTGACTAGGAAAATATTGAATATTCTAATTCATTCTACTTCTACATTCCATAGACTTATGTCCAAATTTATTGCAAGAATAATATAAACCATTAAAAGATAATTACCTTTGTGTATTTGTTTGTCTGATAGGTGGTCTTTTGAAGTCTTTCCTTTGATTATGGAACTACTTGCCATTACTCTTCTTGTTCTCAATCTTCTTTTTTCATTGTCCTCTTTTTTATTTCTTGGTGTTTGATCTATTTTTGAACTTTCCCCTTTTTCAAATCCTAATCCACCTTTATCTTTAGAATTCTAATTTGCAATCATTTCATCAAGTATTGTAGAGTTCATCTTGAATTTATCTTCTTCATTCTTTGCTTTCTCCAGGTCTAATCTCAAGGTCACAACTTCTTCAAGTTTTGCACATTCTTCAAATTTTATTTTCATCTTAGCATTCAGGAATTCTTCAACTCTTTTTCCTTCTTCAACTTGCACTTTTTGACTGGTAATTGTTTCATTTTCTTGTTTCAGCCACTCATTAATCTCCTTAAGTATTTCTATGAATTTCTTGATTTGTTCTCTCAATTTTTAGATGCATTCATCTACTTCCTTGACATTTTCCTTTAGATATTTTTTCTCTTTCAATCCTTTCCAGATCTTCAAGGTCTATTTTGAGTTCTCCAATCATGCCAACCATGCAATATTATTCAATGAATCCAATAGTAGGAATTTATTCTGAAGGAGTAGGATATCTCTTAACAGCCATGTGTTCAAAATCTAAGACCTTCCTTAATCAGTTAAGCTTCTTTCAAGGAACCAAGATCTTATGCCAATTGTTGAACACTTGAAATACTAAGAGGGGGGTGAATCAGTATTCTCAAAAACCACTCAAACATTTAAATATTCATTCCACATAGCATGTTCAATTTTTATTAAGAAAGGATAGCATAAAATCAACCATCAAAATCAGATAACACATGAACACTAGATTTTTATGTGGAAAACCTAAAAATGGAAAAACCATGATGAGGATTAGCTCACAATATATTATATCCAATTACAACATATTATAAAAATTCTTTAGTGAAGGTGGAATCACTATCCTAGTGGACTCACTACCCATGGAAAAAAGAAAATATAGAAGAGAGAGGTGGCACACAACCAAAATGAAATGTTACAAATGCATCTACAACATGCTAGAATACAGTTCCATTGAAGCTCAATATACAAAGTCAACACACTTCATATCACTCTTCTCTACTCTTCACTCACATCACTTTCACACAATTTGCATCCATAATACTTGTGTTCACACATCACAACATTGAAATGAACTTATACTTTTATCCATTTCATCCCAACATCAATTAGGTCGGCCTAATTAGATGTATCATGTAAAATATAACTTGTCAAATCAAACACACCTCGTGCCTTAATTCAAAATTGTAGTGCATAAGATAGGCCAGGGTGGACCTATAATAACACCCTTGTAACAAATCAACACTTACTTAAAACTCTGCAACACCCCAAAGTTACTAGGTTGGCACCAGTGAAGACCTAACATCAAAATTTACCAATTGATCAACCACAAATAGACATGTGGACAACCAAACTTCATGAAACTTGGAACACATACTCTACCGACACTTGTAAACACTCCCACAAATCTACAATACTATATGTCATTCCATGGTGAAGTGTGAATGGATCAAAACATACATTTTGCACTAGAAACACTGTCACTAGTAGACCCGATATAATGGAATTCATAAATTCTTCACCAGATGGCCAAAAGACATGAAACTTTGGATTAAGACTCCTCTAACATCCAAAAAAAATTCCTTGGAACCTCCGAGCAATATTCTTCAAGTCAGGCTAATACACACCAAAAACCAAATGTCATGTATACTGAAAGGTATGTTTTGACACTTAGCCAAATCTTCAACTTACAATTTGCACTGGATCAAACCTTCTTGCAACTATACATTATATTATCATCTATATACACACTCATACTTCACCAAATGGTTTGTACATCAATATTTATACCAAATCACAATGTTACCATTAATGAAAATACTACATCTACATACCATACACACATGCTCTTGTTGCCAAAAAGATTATCAATGACAAACTCCACAAACTTCCAACATTCTTTTCATTTCATCTCTAATTATATGCTTTCCATTCTTTCTAGTTCTACCCTGAGGTCTTCAACCTCTCTTTGCAACTCCCTTTTAGTTTGAGTGAGCAATCCAGATGTAGAGGCTTTTTGTGAAAATAAATTTATATTTGGATTTCTACATAACATAGCATTAGAATTGGGAGGAGTTAATCTTGATGAAAAATTGGTTGGTTGACTACAGAGCTTATTCGTAGGGTTGTTTTTAAAATATATGGTTACAACCATAGATGGAGAACTTAATTTTTCATACACACCTTCTCTAAGGTCATACTCTCTTTCAGCTTGTTCTCTTTCCTTTTCTAATTTTGTCATAAAAGCATCTTGGTCCAACTAGAATTTCTCACTTCTCATATACTCATCCAATACATTAGTTATTTGGACATCACTACTCAACAATGGAGTAGTAAGAGTACTTCATGTTTTATTAAACTACTATCAAGAGGATTAATAGACCTACTTATATCTTTAGTTTTCTAGGTTTGTATTGGACGTTGGAGCTCAGCAACCAATTATTTATTTGGGTCTATGTTGAATAGAGATCTTCTACCATCCATATTTGATGCTAATCTTCTCTTCTCAAACTTATCATTGGCAAGGAGATCTTTCAGAGTTGGCACCCACAACTAGGAACAAAGATTTTGTGAATTTCACATAAATAACGAGTTACATACATAGATTTACATGCACAATAAATTTTTTAAGCGACAATTTTTTTTAATATAATTCTTCCTAGACTCTATCCAAAAGGATGTTACTAGACTTTTAGAAATATTTATGCTATTCTCCAACAGAGTAACCAATCTATTGGTTTTTTTTAATTTCTATCTTATTCTTAAAATTATCTAAAGGACAACCAATTCTTATGCTCAATAATTTCAAGAGGTTGGACATCAAACAAGAGACAGATTAAACAATTTTCTCCTCTACACTTTAGGTTTTATAAAACCTAGGAGGGTGATCCCTTACAATATCAAATGAACATACACATAAATCATATTAGGATATTGTAATAGTAGAAATGTTCTCTTATGTCACTTAATTGGCTAGGTTATTGGATATTTATGCATTACTGGATCTGAGAACCTAATCAACACTAAACTACAAGAATTAAATAAATAGACATTAAAGTAGGATGCCCATAATCAACACTTATATTCAAATTGGTGCCTTGACCTATGTACCAAAGTCAAAGAGAAATACAATTACCATTTGAAAAACTTTAAACAAATTCTATGGAAGATTATACATCACTACCTTACAATGATATCCTTTAGAATTTACAACCAATTCTTCTTAAAAATCCCTACATACATTTAGAGCTCTCAATATTTCTAATACAATAATTTAATCTATTACTTTAATAGAGGCTATAAAAGAAAAATTCATTTGCATAGATGGCAACGATGAACAGAAATGATCCTTGATCAATTTATATTAATAAGAGAAATGAATTATATATTTAGGATCTACAATTGATTGTGAATTTCACAATAAGTCCATATACTATGATATTTGTATTGCTACACAAAATCTATAATTTCCTTTGCATTTCTTCTTTGAAATACCTAGACTAGATAATACAGACCTAAATCATAAAATATCTACTTACAAAAAATCCAAGATCCTCAAAAAATGGCTTTGAATTGCATTTTATAGAAACAAGGGAGCAATAAGCTTCAAGCCATGGACAAATGTCACTTTTTCATTTGATAATCTTGTCCCTAGGATTAGACAAAAAAGTTACAGCTACTATGTAAAGGACATAAAGAACTTTTACTAAATGATAAAACAACTGCAAAAGCTATTGAAGAAGATACTCATCGATTTTGCAATGATAAGGAAAAATAGAGAATTCATATTATTTCCTATTGAGCTTCTCCATCCAGTTGAGAATGTATCTTTTGGGAAAATTGTTGAGTATGATGTTTGAAGGACCACAAAAACAAAAAGGATGTTGGAGAAGATAATTATTTGATATAATTTTTTAACCATGAGCTATATTCCTCCTTTCTAGGCCACTGAAATTCCAAAAAATTATGTACCTTATTTTTATGGGTGTTATACTTTGCATCAGTTATAGCCCTAGTTTCTTTTGCAAAAATATCCATATCAAACTCTAATTTAAATAAATCATCAATTGAAGTATTCAAGAGCTAAATTTGGCCTATCATTTATGTAGATGTATACTAACAAGTAAGGGATAGTGTCAACAAATTATGATTTCCATACATCCAGAGGCTTGATTATTCCAAAATTATCCAAAATAGAGGGCATGCCTCTATTTTCCATATTCTCAAACAGATTTTTTTGGATTTCATCTCCATGTCTAATTTGGCCTGGAAAGTTAAGACCACCCCTAACAAGTCAATGTGCTCAAGGACTTGTGCAAGGTTCTTGAGGGCATTATTATCAAAAGTGAAACATAGAAAAATATATAGGGTTTACATCAAAATGAGTTGATCAAGATGATAAACCATTATGTTTTCCAAAGTTTTCATTCAATTATGAAGGCTAAAATACATAAATAACAATAAAAAATGACTCCTAACTGTTATAGCAAAAATAAGGGAAGTTTTGAGAGGCTAAAACAATGTGTACCTTAGAGAAAACTTGTTTTTTAGGTGACTGAGGACTCATTCACTCCAAGTAGTGAATGGGTCCTTGTTATGGTTTTTGAAAACTAACATCTAGGTTTTGTTCCTTGATGTTTGTGCTTCGAGATCCTTGGTGATCAACTCCCAAAAACCTGAAGAAAAAAATTGTAGCCTTGTTTTCGTGTTCTTGCAATATGGATGACAACTTTGCAACTTGACAATTTTGGAAATTTTGCTTCAATCTTGTTCTCCACTTGATCTCCAACCTATGAATCTGTGAACACACATCAAAGAGGAGAAATTTTTTTTGATTATTAGAGGATAGTGGCTTTCCTTGGTCAAACCCCTTTTAGGTAATTAAACCTTATGATGAAACAATGAAATAGAAGCATGAAACAATGATAATACCTTGGAAAATGTCTTGGAAAGTAAATCTACAAACTAACATGAAGTGGCCATGAAGAATGTAGATCTTGATCTTGAATTAGATGTGAAATAATGTTTGCAAATAGATCTTCAATGCTACATCAACACACACTAGCTCAACAACATGCTTGATACACTATGCCTTTGACATGATGATGCTCTATAATGCTCTTGTGAAAATACTCTTATGATCACTTGAACTTGCTAGGTGAAACTATGTGAATTAACCTTATATTTATACTAAATCTAAGCATTAACCCAAAAATTCAAATAATCCAAGCCAACATTAGATCTAGGATTGAAATTGTTAAAATCCCACCACAAATAAATTCAAAAAAGGGTGTCCTAGGTAAGGAGGACCCATTTGCCACCTTGGGTGAATGGTCCTAGCACAATTTTCTAGGACCTAGCTTTGGGGAGGTGAAATAACATCAAAAACCCACCTCAAATATCCCAAGAAAGGGGTGTCCTAGGTTAGGAGGACCCACTCGCTAGTAGTGGCGAATGGGTCCTAGCATAGATTTCTAGGACTCCAACTTTTCCAATGTAAATGTTATGTAATGTCATTAATGGGTGTCGGGATAGGTCCTTGAAAAATATAATTAATAAGGCTTATATTTGAATTAAAGGGTCCAATTAACCTCAACTAATTAATAAAGCAATAGATTAGTGTTAAAGTGTAATAAAACACTTTACAAGAGGGTATGTGCAGGATCATCATGGAAAACACAGGCCCTTAAGTGGCAAAAAATTCAGAAAAATCAGAGTTAGGCAACTTGACGTAAAAATTTGAATAAGTTATCTGTATTATTTCAAAAATATGTAAGAATAGAATCTGTAGAAAATTGAATGTAGTTTCTAAACTACTAGGTTTATTTTTAAAAAAAAATCTATTTGGTGAAAATTTGAAATTTCAATTTAGTAGTACTTAAATTTCAAGGAAAAAATAAGAAGTAGGTGTCTATCTGACCACCCTAACCACAATAAAATGATAATGTTTTTTTATAAATTTTTTTATATAAGTAGAGGACTCATGTTCCAATGTGATGAATATTTTTTTGTAATTTTTTTCCAAGTAAATAATTAATTATGAGTTTTTTATTACAAATTTTAAAAAATATAAAAAATTGTATGTTTGACCACCTTAACTTGGTCAAAACTTCATGAAATTCAATTCTCTTTTTTTTAATCCTATAGTATGCAAATCATAGAATGTGACGCATGTTTCAGATTCAAAAAATCTAATACCGTTTGAAAGCTATAGATGTTTTTCAATCAGCCTATCAATCAGGACTTTAGTCGCAATTCAAATAGAAAATGAATAATAATTATTTACTAAATTCAAAGTTAATCATAATTTATATTGGTGGAAAGTTGAGAATCTCCTCTAAAAACCCTTTTCATTTCATCAAATTTTGGTAAAAAAAAAGTTGTTAGCCACATACCCTACGCATACCCATCATGATCTTGCACATACCCAAGACCCTAAATAAGGCACAATTAAGTACATTTTATCATTAATAAGGGCCTTAGACTCAATGTGAATGTGTAAAACACATTACAACACTAAATCAAGGTAACATTAGGTTCATTTGTTGTTAATTATTTTCAAATGTATCAAAAAGGGATACTTTTTCCATTAATAAAAAAATAAGTCATCTTGCTAATTTTCGTAATGGAGGTGGCCTTGAGAATCAAATTATTTCACTTCTCCTAGAAATTATCTTCTAGTTGCATGTGCATGACATGTTTTTTGTAATTTATCATTTGTTTTCCATGTACCCTCAATTTTATGTAAAACAAAAGAGGTTCTATGGTGAAGTAAATCATCAATTATATTTGTGGCTACCCTTTTGGCCTCTTCTATTACCACCTTCTAAATCTCTTGACTTTGTTTCAATTGTTCATTCAATTCCTTTATTCTTAGAGACAAACTCTCTCTATCCCAAGCTGAAAACTCAGTTAATCCTAACTCAGGAGTTGGAGAGGAAGTAACTTGTAGTTGGCGATCTAAGCTAGCACTTTTTATACTCATTTTAAAATTTAGATTTACCTCATGTAGCTTGTCATACTATACAAGTTTAATTTCTTTGAAGCTGCCTTGTTGAACATTGTAGTGTGTACAACTAGGGATGTTTCTTGAGGAGTTGAAATATTTGATAACCTCTTTACACTCAAATTTCTAAAAACTTCCTAGATTGGTTTTGCTATTCTAGTTTATCAGTTGTAGGGGTCATTGCCCATATTTCCAAGGTTTCTAACTTTGGACTAAAACTAGACACAAAGTATACTTGTTTTGACTACTCATCTAAAGTGAATGATTCCCCATCCTAGTTTCTTATTGTATCTAGGGAAATCATTGAATCAATGTCCCACTCAAGAAATAAGAGTAGTCCACTCTCTCATACAATCCTCCTCCTCTCCTTCAGAGTAATCTTACTAGCATCAAAGTCTATTTATTTTATGATTCATTGAGTAACCTCCTCATATTTTGAGGGGTGAACTCCCTCTTTAGCCTTATTCAATTTTGTGTGAAACTCTTCTCTTGTAATCCTTATTACAAAATCTTTAAATTCTTAAGAAGAAAAAAAATTATTATCAATCATAAATTAACTATAGGCTAAAGCTCTAACATCACTTGCAATAACACTTGGATAATTTAGATCCAATACAAGTTTTTGATCCACTTCTTCATCACCAGGAATGTTTTCAGATTTACCTTCATCCTCAGGCTTGCTTTCTACCATTTCCTCCAAATCTATTGAATAATTAACTAATGATTGCATTCCAGTTGATACCTTAGGGGCTACCACATGATGCATTATTGATTGAGTGGGAATGGCCTCTTGTTGGACTGTTTGTTTAGTCCCTTTATCACTAGGCCTTTCTCCTAAAGGTGCTTATTATAAAATAAAATTCATCAAAACTGCTAATCAATTTTACCATTCTTGCAAAAGGATTTGTTATATCAACAAAGGAACCTTTGTAAGAGGTATTTGTCTTTTTTTTTCTTCTAATTTTCCAATTATGATCCACTATTGATTTCTCTCCTTCACCAAGTCATCTTTCAAAAGGTTCCTAATCACATCGTCAAAGGCATGGAATTTGTCATAATAGGTTGAACTTCCTATAAATAGCCTTTTCCTATTGATGAATCCCTCATGGTCACAATTCCTATCACTATCAATCTTTATTCTAGAACTCTATACCATAGAGGGTAAAACCTTTAATCATTCTTTGGCAATGATGGTAAAGTCTAAAAAATGCATTATAATTGGGATGAGAGATCCTTTTTTAATTGATCTAAAATGAAATTTTTCAAACTCATTCAACTTCCACATGATCTCCATGAATGCAATTCTATCTGACATAAATTTTGGCATAAAATGGGGCTGCACTAGGGTACCATAAAATCTAAAAATTGTGCAATTTGTGTGGAGGTACCAATCTCCCCAATTATGATCAATATCCTTCTCAGGATCAAATTACAGTGTTCTCAAAATTTTGACTACTTTCTCAAATATTCTCCGTTTTGGTTGAAGTCCAAAATTTTGTATAATATCCTACACAATTTTTTTTTCAAAATCCAAGTAGTTTGTAGAGGAGTTGTGGCAATCGTAGAGATATGTCCACCTTTGGAAAGGTAGCCTATTTCCATATTCATCAATCATCTTCAAGTTTAGAGGCTTTCTCCATATTTTTTCTCCACTATATAATATTAAGTGGCATAGTAAAGAATACCACTTAAAATACAAACTATCATTAGGGTCTTCTAAATCCCTTAATTGCTTATGAATGCCCTCATTTATATATGAAGAAAAATCAAATTTATGTTCAAGTTTCTATGTTGAATATCAAAAAAGCATCATCATATAGACTAGAATTTGAACCTTATAATCTTATCCTAATACTTGGAAAAAGAAAAAGTATGTGTTTATTAAGTAGTCCTCAAATATGTCAAAATTGAGGGGCTCAACTTCATCTTTAGTGAATTTTACCAATCTTCTATTTGTCCCTCTCCTCCTCTGTTGAGGTAACCATAAAACTCTAAAATTGTTCTTATCCTTTTCCCATTCTCTATTCAAAGCTCCAAAATGTATACCAATGTTTGTTGCAACATTCAAATCAAAGGAATCCACAATAACCTATCTTGATATTTCTAGTGTTCCACGGGCCTGGGGGACGGGGAAACGAGGGGACGTCTGGGACGTGTTTTGGAGACAGGGGGACAAAGGGCCTAAGTTTGGGGATGATGGGGAGATGGCTGGGGAATGACAGCGGGGGGATGGAAGGGTGGTGGTGCTAATATAGTTATACATATAGTTATAGTACTTGTAAAACTAGTTTTGAAAAGATGTATAACAGTATAACAATATAAGAATTACATTTCAAATGAAACTATAGGAAATTAGTAAAATTATAACATAGCAAAATTTGAAATACTAAATATAAATACAAAGATATCTTGAATGCTAATTGCTAAATAAAATTTGACAAATGAAATTGTAAAATTGGAGATTTCTATTATATCAAAAATATGAATATTTGATCTCATATGAGATATCACAAAGTCTATAAAGATGATTACATGATTCATCATTACAATGAGTAGAAAATTACAAAATGTCAAAATGTCAAAACTCAAAATGTAGTGAATGAAGGCCTCGATGGGAAACGGCTAGGCGCCTCCCAGCTTCCTGAGAAATGCCTAGGCATCTCCCAAGGAGACTTGGAGACTTGGAGATGTATCTCTAGGAAACTTGAAGATGTCTCCACATCTCCAAGTCTCCTTGGGAGACACAGAGACGTTTCCCCATCTCCGATGGAGCACTGGTGGTGGTGGCAGGACTGCGGGAAACGTCAAGTACCTGTTTCCCCATCTCCAAAATGTGGCCAAATAGGGGGGAAACACGTTTCCATGGAACACTAGATATTTCCAATAGCAAAGATCCTTTTTCACTCCTAATCACCATGTTATTTATGTCATAGCTCATTGTTAGAGCCTTAATGAGGTCAATATTGATGAAAACATTTGGAACTACCAATTTCCATAAATCTTGAGTCCATAAGTTTAAAAAAATTTGGTCAAATTTGCTTCACTTGTATCCATATTCAAATAGAGTCCAACCCTATTAAGGAATAATTGTGTCTCTTATCTGGGTTGCTTTATCAATTAGTCTATCAATGATAACCCCATGTTCCCTAGGAATGCTTGGCTCTCTTTTTCAACTCAAGTAATTGTTTCATTAGGTCATCCTCCATAAACCTCTTAACTCTAGATTTTGTGCTTGATTCACTCATTTTGAAATTTCTGAAAAAGGGGATTTTTTTTAAACTACTTATGAACTATTCTAATATTTGAACAATTTCATTATAATTCCTCAAGATGAAATGTTAAAATCCTTTCCTTGTAGATAATTCATACACAATTCTAAAAATTACAGCCTTATATAAGAGACTAGAATACCTTACTCGCAAAAATTGCTTGAAAACCCTAGCTTCATTCACACAACTTTTCTCTATGAGCTCAAATTCTCATTCAATTCTCAAGAATTATTTGATAATGGAAATAATATAATAATTCCTTATTTTATTATCTAAAAATATTAGTAATTGAACCTTAACTAATAGAGTAATTTCTCACATGGATGAAACTAACCATCTGCAAGTAGTCGTTTCCAATTTTGAATTGTATCCATTGTTCTCAAAGTTTTATGGAATGATGGATGGTCAACACATTCTCAAATCCTATCGTAAAAAAAATTGAAATTCCTTTGGTGAAAATGTGATGTCAAGAAGCCTTATGCTACAATAGGGGAGATGACCTAGTACTTGATCATGTTAAAATAGCTATGATAGTATTTTTTTATATAATTCCCAATATTTTTATCAATATTGGACCAATAGTTGTGACTTTAAAGTTGTTAGTGTTGATGATGACTACCCATAATTAAAAAAATGTATTCCTTTGATCTAAAAAGCAACCAATCATGTGATTCCACATCAGGGCTCAATAAAACATGTTGTGAATGCACAAGTATTGGTCTCACTTTTTTTTGGGCCTTTTTGGACACCTTGACAAAAAGCATGCTGATGTGGTATCATATTTGATGATGTGGCACTGAAACATTAGTTATAAGTAGGGGAATTGCCAAGTAAGTTGCTATAAAAAATTGGGAGTGATTTGAAATTTCCACATAGGATAATTAGAAGCACAAAGTTAGGGTGCTCAACTACTGGGTCCTCTCCCCTAATAAACAAATGTGTGTCCTTTTACTTTTCAACTTCCCGCGTATCAGTACATCAAAGGAAGAATATTCACTTTAATCTTAAGAATACATTGTAATAAAAATCTGCCATGCATTGGTATCTGAAGAAGCTCAAGGCTTAATGCATTCTACTTATTCATTGAAGATGAAAAAATGTATTTTGAATAGCTAATGCGCTCAAATGAATGTATTCTAGGTGTCCCTCGAAGTCGAAATTACACTCTTAGTTATGAATTAAGGAATGTGCTTCAAATGATGTTTTAAAGTGTGATAGGACATGTAACTGGTAGATGATAAAAAGAGGCCATTTAGGAAACGAGATAAAGGAGCTTCACATACAACTTAAGGCACTAAGAATTGGGTGAAACAGTCATCGATGAATTAGATAAAAAGTGCAAGGAAAACTATGTTTTTTAGGTATTTCTTAACCCTAATGAATATAAAGGAATTATTAAGCACAACCCTAGCAAAAATGACAATAAATTGCAACCTTTTGAGCACAAAAAGGGAAAGGAGCCATAAAATTTTGAAAATGCACTACCAAATCATATGGATCACATGGTTAGAGATAATTAGTTTCTCCCTCATAGATGATGACTTGTCAAAATAAGGAGATAAGAAGTGCATATATTTGAGTCATTTTTCAATTGGTTATTAGCATACAACATAAAGGAAAGTTCAACAAGTCAGAATGAGAATATTATATTCAATTTGTTAGCTCCAAAAGGCAGTTTTGGTTTAATCAATTTTTTTCAACGTTATAAATGCTCTTAGAAGGCTTTAACTTCTATTGCAACTTCTTCCTCACATTTTAATGCATTTTGTCTTCTTAGAAGGTGGCACCACTTATTTTGTCCTTTTTGTGCTATAAGCGGTGGAATACGGATTTTAGCTTGTTGCCCCCTTCTATTAAAGGGAAATTTGAGCCTTATTCTAGGGTTTGAGTCTTTAGGTTTTGAGCAAGCCTCTATAAAGAATTAGTCCTGTATAGTTACGTCTTTTGAAGTTTAGAAAGAAAATTCTATAAATTTTATCTATGATAGCAACATACAATTCAATTTTGTTCATATGAATATAAGTCACATTTTTTATGTATCTTTATTGCAAAAAAATATCTTTTGAATCTTAATAATCAAAGATCATCAAAATTATCATTGTGAATTTATTATAATGGATGTTTGATTGATGAATTCTATTCAAGTAATAGATTACATTTTATTTCAGTTGAATGATTAAAGATATTGTGGTTATGATAAGGATTTTAAAGAACATTAATAATGTTTTCCATTAGCTGGTTTTCTTATTGTAAGGCAATAAGATTGTGAAAGACCATTTGAATTAGGTTTTAGTTTATTATCAAAAGAATTTATTTCATTCAAGACTTTGTAATGGATAAAATACTAGTTTAATTACTTCATAGGATCAAAACCCAGGCAATATCAACATAAAATTTGGAGAATTATCTTTTACTCTTATTAATTTTTTTATGCTTATTTCATGCTATTGAGGTACAAACCTATAGAGGATTTTGAAGAAGGTTTAGCCAATCAAGTTCATACTCCAATTTTTTTGTGTGAAAATTGTTTTCAATTTTGAAATCATTAGATACATTATTATAACTTGAAAATGATGTTATGTAAATGGAAACCCACCTTAGTTTTGTAGAGCCCAAAGTGTAGAGGATAAAATTTATAAATTTTTCTCTTGCTCATTGGCCACAAATCTAGGGTTATTAAATATAGGATCTAGCTACTCCTTAGAGAAACTTGGGAAATCAATTGGAAACACCAACACTAAGATCCATCTGATTTTTCTTCCACATGTGCATCTTCTTGCTTCTCAATCTTTGTCTCAAAACTCACTATATTTATCTTATCTTTCTCCTTTGGTTGTTCTTCTCCTAAGTAAGCTCTAAACTCCCTAAAAATCACATCTCTAAAAAATATTATTTTATGGGTTAGAGGATTCCAAAGCTTACAAATTTTTACATTCTCACCATAACCAACAAAGATTCATTTTTGAGCTTTTGGATCTTGTTTAGGTCACTTATCTTGAGGAAAATAAACAAAAGAATCACAACCAAAGACCATTAAGTGTGAAAAAAATTATTTCTACCTATCCACACTTCATAAGGATTTTTATCAACAAGATTTGAAAAAGGAGATCTATTAATCAAATAGCAAGAAGTACCAACTGCTTCTTCCTAAAAGCATCTATAAAGCTTAGCACCAATTAGCATGTTCCTAGCTCTTTCCATCAAAGTTTGGTTCATTCTTTCTACTACCACATTTTGTTGGGTAGTATAAGGAGTAGTCTTCTACCAAACAATACATGCATGCTTACATAACTCATCAAATTCCCTGAAACAATATTAACCATCATTGTTAGGTCTCAAAACTTTTATCTTATAATCTAATTGCTTCTCAAGTAAGGCCTTAAATTCTTAAACTTGGTGAAAAATTCAGAGTTAGAATGCATAAAATAAATTCATGTGTATCTTGAGACATCATCAATGAAAGAGATATAATATTGAGATTAACCGAAAGAGTCAACATCAACTAGTCCACATACATCTAAATGAGTGATCTCTAATAATCTATTTTCCTTATTACTTCCATTAGGAAATGGAGATATATTTTATTTACCAAATACACAATGCTCACATAATTCATGTTTTTTTCCAATAGAATAATAAAAAATACTATCAACCAATATTTTATTAAGAATGGTCTTAAGATCTTTTTCACCAATGTGACTCAATCTATGATTCCAAAATATACATGCATAAATTTAGTGCTAGTTACATTGGAAGAGTTACAAATTGTAGAGTTATTTAGCCTAAACAAAGTCCCTATACAAGATCCTTTAGCTATCACCAAACTCCCTCTTACCAACCTACAACTAGACTTATCAAATGTCACATGCATTCCAGAATCATCCAACTTGTATACTAAAAATAAATTTCTCATGTCATGGAATATGTAAAAAATTATCAAGATTTTTAATCCTCCCATCACTGAAACACAAATTTACCTTTCCTTTACCAAAAATATTTTTTGTGTTGTTATCACCAAGGAAAAAACCCCCCCCATCATATTCTTTGTAAGTAGTAAACCACTCCTTGTGAGGATTCATGTGTTAGAAGCAACCTAAATCAATAAGCCAAGCATCTCTACTAATGGAGTTAGCTGAAAAAAAAAGCATCACAATCATCATTAGAAGAATTTTTTCGTGGAGGAATCAATATTATTTTTCTTGTTCCTACACTCCTTAACATGCCTTTTTTTTCCTCAATGTGAACACTTTACTCTTCTCTTTCCAAGAATCTTAGAACATCCTTTAGACTTATCCCTCTTTTTATCCCCTTTGGGCCCTTTCTCTTTGGACCTACCTTGCACATGCAAGGAATCTTGGAAGAAAACATCCATATACTTTCTCCTCATCTCCTCTAAAATTTATACGGAAATCATGGTGTCCATATTTGGCTAAGCTACATTAACACTACTTATGGCAACAATTATATTTTCCCAAGATTTGGGGAAAAAACAAAGAAACAAGATACATTTATATTCATATTCTAATTTAACATATATTGACGCAAGATAACTTATTATAATATTAAAGGAATTCAAATGGTTTGCAATAGAATCGCCATCTTTCATTTTTAATTAATATAACTATATTTTGAGATACAACTTGTTGGAAAAACTTTTATTTTGACATATATCACCTATCCTTTTCCACATCTTGTATTTGGTGTCATCTATGGAGACATAAGGGACAAAATACATGACACAAATGTATAGTTCCTCATGCCTTCTTGTCTAAATTTTTCCAATCTTCATCAAACATTGTAGTAGGCTAGGTTTCTTGTGAAACTAACAACCACTAACCTCTCTCTTCAAGGAGATCCTCCATCATTAATTTCTATATCTTGTAGCCCATGTCATTGAATTTTGTAATATCCTAGCAAGAGGTATAATCCATGATATACAATCCTCATCACAAATATATAATATACATAAAACAAAAGTTGGACCACTATAGTCAAAAAAACTTCAACACTTAAGAGAAAGGCATCCCCTTCTAAGGAGTATCACCTCTTCTTAGATTCTTTACATTTTAGGAAATGTAACATTTTCTAACTCATTATTAGTTAATGAAATATCATGAAATAAGGTGAAGTTATAACATCCTTCTTTTAATGATTCTATTGTATCAATGGATAATTTTTTATCATTAAGTATTAATTTTATATTTTTATTTCCTATAATTTCTTCCTTTATTGTAATTCAAGAGTTGTAAACATCTCATCAATTTCTAGGATTTCTCTCCTACTTACCAAAACATCTAAACATTGAGAATTAGAATTTAGAGGATTTAATTTATAAATAAGGGTTATTATCCCTTCCAACCCTTTATTATGGTGACTTTCAATCTAGACAAATATAAAGTAGGGTTTAATTATTGAGCTAGAAAATCAATTGGCGGAGCTCCCCTACTTCTACACCCTAGCTGAGAACTACTATTTATAACCACACCCTTGTCCAAATCAATTATTTATTCATATTCCTTTAGTTATTCTACCGTCTACATCAAATTTTATTTATATTAAATTATAATGAGTACGGTCAACTTATCCAATGTGTCATTATTGAAAAACTCTCTATCTATCTATGCCTCTAATTGTGGATTTTTTAAACTTCTAGCAGCATCCCTCATGTCACACTCTATTGAGGATTAAACATATCCTTTTATATCTTTTATGTTACCTCTCATCTCTCTCTCTAAAATATAGCTCAACCTTCTTTCCTCCATGTTCATTTCAATTGTTATCTTGACCTCTTCAATGGTTTCCCTTGATATTTTATTATCTCATTTTGCCATGGGTATTTTTATTTGGTGTTACATTGATCCTCTTATTCATCCCTAATGTCTAAAACTAGACCAAACTTAGTGATTGCATCTTTTAGGATCCTCCCCAATTCCATTTTTCACCCCTAGGTTCCTAACTCCTCACCAATGGTTAACACCTAGTATATTCTATGACACAACATCAAAATTTATTTCTTTCTATATAACTTCTGCTTTAAAATTTTACCACTAAATAATTCTTTGAGGTTCGATCTTCCCTTACCATTGACTACTATGGTCCTAGCAACAAAACTAAATATTGACAAGAAATACTAGACTAGATACATGAGCTATTTCTATGTTGGTTTTACATTTTACCTTAGTGTGATAAATGAGGAAAATGATCAAAACATATGTAATGTATTGAAAATTAGTGAAATAGATTCCAACACATTATAAAAATAAACATTCACACATGCATCCTTCACACATATAATAGACTCCAACAACCTTCACATATTCATTATAGAATCATTGATTATATATTCATCTCACACAATGATATATATGTAGTGTAGGAAAAGGTATCCATTTTTCACACTTAATTTGGGAATGAATAATAATAAATAAACGAGCTTAATGATGCCTTAATTTAGTGTTGCAATTGTATACACCTAAAAATGTCTCAATAGATCACATTGGCTAACTACATCATTTCATCCTCAAATTCATCTTCTTTTCACTTGTTTAATTAAATAAGCCAAATTATTTAATTAAATGTCTCATTTTCACCTATTAATCTAATTGACCTAATTGGGTTAATTCACCCCCTCTCACACTCACATTTCATCTGATTTAATTTAATAATGCAAATTATTTAATTTTAACCCTAAGTCCTCTTATTTAATTAAATAACCTAAACCATTTAATTAAATATCATATTTGCATCTCCTTTTAATTAAATAAATCAATAATTTAATGAATATCCTCACATTCTTCATCTTGCACATTCAAATTTAGTTTTAATTAACTAAATTGCTAATATCCATTTCATCCACTTGCATAGGGAATATTCCAAAGTATTATTCTCCTATTTTCCTCCAAAAAAAGGAAATGATTACTCCAAACAAACTTTGAAACAATTTTTAACGTTGTTGCAAAGTGTGTTTGTTTGCATGATTGTGAGCTCTTGATCTCTTCTTGATCCATGTGATCTTTGATTCTCATCCATTGATTAGAATCCTTGATCCATGTTTCATCCTTCTTTCATGTGTGATCATTGATAGATCAAATCAATCTCATCCATTGTTTTTTGATTTGATCTTCATTAAATCAATTATTTAATTAATATCATATAATTCCCCTAATTTGCATAATTCAAACTTTTTTTTAATTATCAAATTACTAATTCTTCCACTTGAAAATGAATATTCCAAGGGAATATTCCTCCTTTTCACATTCCTCCAATAGGGGAATATTCCCATGGAATATTTCTTTTCTTTTTGCACAATTAAAATCTGTTTTAATTTGCAAAATATCTATTTCATCGCCCATGAGAATATTCCAAAGAATATTCTTTCTCCTCACTCATTTAAAAATGGAATATTCTTACAAAACTTCATGTGCCAGTTAACTCAAAACTTCATGTGTAATTTAACTCAAAACTTCTTGTGCAAGTTAACTTGTGACCTCTTGTATAGGTTAAAAGTGTGTTTGTTTGAAGGAATGAGAACCCTTGATTAAATATCAACTTGCGTTCTCATCCCCTAATGAGAATCCATGATCCATATTTCATCTCTCCTCCATTTTTGACCATTGATTAACCTTTTTAATCTTAACCCTTCATTTCTCATTTGCTTTCCTATAAATAGGTCACTATTTGGAGACAAATGGATCCATCTTTTAACAATAAACTTATGTTGTTAAAATCATTTGCACTTGCACCCACATTTAACATCATTTTAGCTTTATTTACTTGCATATTAGCTTAAAGCTTCCATTAATGGATTTCATGATAACATAGATGCAAACATTTAGCATATTTTGTAATTAGGATTTTAATCTTTTGAAGCTTGCATACATTTAGAATAGCTTTGCATACACCCATATCAATCATCTTAGCATATATCATGTTAATTTAGCATTTAAATCATTTTTTATCACATATCTCTCATCGGTTTCATCAATTCTCTTAACTAGAATCAATTGAAACAAGCTCATTATCCAAGGGATTGGGAAAGGGTCACCATTCCACATCAATGCGACACCACTCCCCCAATAGGATAAGTTTCGATGTCTTAGATTAGAGGTTTGTCAAGCTTTCATGATTTAGAATGTTAGTTTTAATGGCTTCTTTGTCTTTCTTTACAATGAATGATCTTATTGGGATTGATGCTTATTGGGTTAAATATGCCTCGAATTCGTATGGATCGGGTGTAGTTAACCTATACTAATGACATTGCTCACTGTAATATGTATTTTGTATATTCACATTAATTTTAGGTCCCTTTTAATTAAAATGGACTTAATTGTGCCTTTTTTTTGGTGTTGTAAGGTATTCCTTTACACTTTCACACTAATCTAGGGCTTCATTAATTAATTGAGGTTAATTATGCCTTAATTGGCCCCTTTAATTCAAATCCAAGCCTAATTAATTGTAATTTTTGAAGAGGAAAACTCAACATTCATAAATTCCATGACATAAGGTTCAACATTGAGCAATGTGTGTCCTAGGCAAGTGGCCTAGGACCCATTTTCCATAGGGCGAATGGGTCCTCACTTGCACCTAGGACCTAAATTTGAATTATGTGTTTGGAAGGTTTTCAATGATTTCAAATGTATATTTAGATGTCAGCTTGTGATATTTGAATTTCAATAATTAATGTTAAGATATGTATAAATATGAGGTTATTTCACTATTTTTCACCTATATTTTCAGTTTTTCATGTCCTAATAGCAAGTTTATGAGATAAAGAGCATTCAAGAGAAATTTCAAGGCATTTAAAGGCATATTTTATTGAAGATTATTACACCAATCAAGATTCCTATCATCATCTCAAAGATTTCTTTCATCATGCATGTTGTTTGAGCTAATATGGTGATGTAGTGTTCAAGATCTATTCAAGTGTTCAAGGGCATTGTTTCAAATCAAGTTTCATGATCAAGATCTACATCCATTGAGGCTACTTCATGCTATTTTACAGATTTGTATTCCAAGGTTCAAATAAGGTTTGGTGAGTTGTTACATATTGTTGTTCATTCATTATTCCTTCATGATATTTCATTGTTTCATTTAAAGGTTTAATTTCAAAAATTAGGTTTGACCAAGACAAACCCCTATTCCCTAACAAAACAATATTTTTCTCTCTTTGATGTGTGATTGTAGGTTTTAGATTAAAGATCTATTAGAGAGAAAAATTAAAGAAAGTTGCAAAGTTGTCAAAGTTGCAAGAAAATTTGTCATGTCATGGAAACTACTCTACAAAATTTGTTTTTAGTTGTCCGACAGTGAACATCAGGAATTTGGGAGTGCAGGCATAGCAAAAGAGAGCCTAGAAATAACTTTTTAGGAACCCTAGCCAGGACCCATTCACCATAGGGCGAATGAGTCCTTAGTGAGCCTCAAATGGTGACTTTTTTTGAAAGGTACACATCCTTTTCCCCTTTCCAGATCTATCTTTTGATTATTTTTTCTTTTAGATTTTATTATTGTTCTTCATTTGCATTTCATAGCTTTCATTTTGAATGAAATTAGAAAAATAGATTGTTTTGGTGAACCCCCTTTCATAAAATCTCCACCCAACATATTTTCCTTCATTTTATTGTGGTGAACCTGAGATTGATCCTTGAATTTTCTAATTTTGGAGTCCTCTTTCACCCTAGATTTATATTTTGCATTCATTTGCATCTCTTTGTGTTGAATTGAGTCTCATTTAGGGTGTCTAGTTTGCATTTAACTTGGAATTTCATTTAAGGGTTCTAGGATTGCATCTTTGCATTCTTTAAATCTAGAAAATACAAAAAATCGGTCATTTTGCATATCATTTACATAGAATTACATCATATTCCTTTGCATTTGAAAATTGAAACAAAATTGTATATCAAATTAGGTGTTCTATGTTGTCATTTTTTCACATTTTGCATTTGCATTCAATCCTCATTTCACAAAAAATTACAACTGAAACTTGTCGTATCATATCAAAATATGGAAACTAGTGAAATTTACTCAAAAATTTGTAAAAACTTGTTTCAAAACCCTCACCTAGGACCCATTCACCCTAGGGAAAATGAATCCTTGATTAGGGTCATAATATAATTTTTTGGACATTAAAACATTCATTTCTGCATTCATGTTTGTTATTTTCATATTTATGTTCATAGAATTTTTTTCTTCAATTTGGTCATATCTAGCTTCATTTGATAAAGTTAGTGCATTGTGTGATTTCAAAATTGCATTTACAAGACATTATTTTTAGGTTTTTACATAGTGTAATAAAAAAATTACCTTGTTTTAAACCTGAAAATTTTGAAAATGGAAAAGTGTTTTAACAATATATGGAAGTCCTTGTTCTCCTTGGTTGATGTTTCAAGTTGTGTTTTTGGAAATGATACTAATGCAATTGACTCTATCCATGCTCAACCAACTCCTAATGAGTGTCCTTGTGAAGTTGAAATCATTGGAGAAGATGATGCTAGCATGCATGAGTTCATAAATGGTTGCCTTAACAATCTTGAGAATAATGCATCCTTTTATCCTTCGATGAAACAACCAACACAACTTGAGATGTTTGGTCTTTTACATCCCAAAATTGAGTCACAAAATAAGCCTAATATTTCAGCAATGAGTGAACCTAGCTCCTTTAATCAAGTGCATACACATCCATCTTATGTTAATAAAGTGACCAACACTCCCATCAATCTAGAAGAGACTTATGGCTGAGGCTTTAAGATTTTAACAAAACAAGAATGTGACCTAACTAATGAGCATGAAATTCACAAACTTGTAGAGAAACTTCCTATTAAAGAAACCAAAGGATTAGGATAACAAGTTCCTCCTCCCGACATAAGTGTCCTCCTTCCTAAGGAACAAACAATGCCTCACAAGGATGATAGGATCATCTTAGGTCCTCCTCCTCAACATCTACTTCAACAAATTGGTCAATCAATCAAGCAAAAAAACCTTACAAACTCAAAAAAAATCCATTCCTACATACTAAAAAAAAACTAAATGAAAGATGGAACACTTCATTAAAAAAGGTTGGATTAAATTTCCACCTCATAGTAAAAGCAGCATACCTAAGAAAAACATGAATTATTACGCATATCATAGAACTCTTGGGCATCTTACTTATGAGTGTTGTGCATTAAAATTGATATTGAGTCATTTTTATTCTAATGATGATAAGTTCTATGACAAAATAGTGGCATAACATTCACTTCGCTCCTTTCCATGTAATAGGTGTAGGATCATAGTGCCCTCACTATTACATGTATTACATTCATTACAAATCATTCTCTCTATCACAAGGAGCTCATTCTCATCACCCATCTCGGCTCGTCCTTGTCCTACACTTAGTGGGGGCAATGGGTTAGGTAGCCTTGTCCTAGCTTTGGTACTTGATGTTGTCCCTTTGGCTAGTTCTTGCTATAGGTTGAATTGCATGTGCCTTACTAGTCTTTTCCTTTATTTTTTTTATGTTTCTTTATGTGATTGCATGTGTGTAATGTGATCCTCATACTATTATATTTGATGTATCTCTCTCTCTCTTTTTTCATTCCTCTATGTGTATCTACATTCTTCTCTATGTTGTAAACATTTCATCCTTTTTCTCTTTTCTTTTCTTTTCCGAATCGATACAATAGGTCTCTTCCATGTTGAACCGAAAGACTTTTTCTTTTTTTTTCTCTTTTTGTGTCATTCTTCCAATTCTATGAGTATTTGCAGAATGATGATGTTTCTAATCTCTATAACAACATTGTAGCAAATATATACTCACCCTGAATCCATGGATCCCTTATGGATTTTTGGGGGAAACCCCTCCTTACTTTTTCATGACGTAGCTTCATTTTGGAAATATATGACTTGGTGTAGGGCTTTCTGAATAAGCTCTCATGTCTTAGGATTAAACATTGGCTACTTTAAAGAAATTTCTCACAACAATGGTGTTATAAATTCCTTTAAAGTGGGGCATACATCGATAATATCTTTTGACATTTCTCACATTTCATGGTGTGATTTTATTTTCTCTTGTGATGTGTCCTTTTCTTGGTGGTGTCATTGGGTTTGATGTCTTCCAAGAGTGGGATATTTCTTAGCATATGACTTTCCTCTTAGTGGTGATGTGATGTACTACATTCCCTAAGTTCTAAATCTTTTACTCTTGACTTGTCCTCTCTTAGAGACATTATGCATGATGTTCCCTAAGAAGAAGACCTTACACAAACTAAGAAAAATCCCTTTGAACAAAAAAACCTTTTTACTAGCATTATTGTTCATAAATGTTTAGCATAACACAACTTGTTAAGCCTTATGAAGCTCAAAACCCTAAATTCAAGGCCACCAAGCATAAAACACCTTGCTTTCCTATGGAGCCTTTCCTTGTTCATAGGTGTTTAGCATAACGTAGCTTGTTAAGCCCTATGAATCTTGAACTCTAATTCAAGGCCACCTATCATAACACACCTTGCTTGCTTATGGAGCCTTGCCTTGCAGTGCCCTATTGAAGCTATTAAGAGGATAGATTTGATATATGGTATGGGAGCCTAATATGATTCTCTCATTTGCCACCCTTTTAGGATACTCACCTAGTGGACAACTTGAGGTTCCACTACCCTAGAGTGAGCACAAAGACTAATAGCTTAGATGTGTTATGTGTCAATTGGACCATCTAGGCTTGATCTTCCTAGTCTTTGATGTTGTATGATTGTGTATCTTTGTCATTGTTGCATACATATGTGTCTTGAATGTATACTTTAGTGTGAGTTTGCGCTTGGGATCATCCTCACACTAAAGTGGGGGCTAAATATAGTGTAGGAAAAGGTATCCCTTTTTCACAATTAATTTGTGAATAAATAATAATAAATAAATGAGCTTAATGATGCCTTAATTTAGTGTTGTAATATGTATTTTGCATATTAACATTAAGTTTAGGGACTTTTTAATTAAAATGGACTTAATTATGCCTTTTTTTTTGGTGTTGTAAGGTGTACCTTTACACTTTCACACTAATCTAGGGCTTCATTAATTAATTGAGGTTAATTATGCCTTAATTGGCCCCTTTAATTCAAATCCAAGCCTAATTAATTGTAATTTTCAAAGAGGAAAACCCGAAATTCATAAATGCCATGACATAAGGTTTAACATTGAGCAATGTGTGTCCTATGCAAGTGGCCTAGGACCCATTCACCATAGGGTGAATGGGTCCTCACTTGCACCTAGGATCTATTTTTAAATTATATTTTTTGCAGGTTTTCAATTATTCCAAATGTATATTCAGATATCAGCTTGTGATATTTGAATTTTGGGAATTAATGTTAAGATATGTATAAACATGAGGTTATTTCCCTATGTTTCACATATATTTTCAAGTGTTCATGTCCTAATAGCAAATTTATGAGATCAAGAGAATTCAAGAGAAATTTCAAGGCATTTCAAGGGTAGATTTTATTGAAGATTATTGCAGCTATAAGGATTCCTATCATCATGTCAAATATTTCTTACATCATGCATGTTGTTTGAGCTAATATGGTGATGTAGTGTTCAAGATCTATTCAAGTGTGCAAGGGAATTGTTTCAAATCAAGTTTCATGATCAAGATCGACATTCATTGAGGTAGCTAGTTCATGCTAGTTTACAAATTTGTATTCCAAGGTTCAAATAAGGTTTGGTGAGTTGTTACATATTGTTATTCATTCATCATTCCTTCATGCTATTTTATTGTTTCATTTCAAGGTTTAATTAACAAAATGGGGTTTGACCAAGGAAAACCCCCATTCCCTAACAAAACAATATTTTTCTCTCTTTGATGTGTGATTGCAGGTTTTAGATTGAAGATCTATTGGAGAGAAAAATTGAAGAAAGTTGCAAAGTTGTTAAAGTTGCAAGAAAAGTTGTCATATCATGGAAACTTGAATCTATAGAATTTATTTCCAGTTGTTTGATAGTGAACATCAGGAATTTGGGAGTGCAGACACTATAGAAGAGAATCCAAAAAGCATTTTTTAGGAACCCTAGCCAAGACCCATTCACCATAGGGAAAATGAGTCCTTAGTGAGCTTTGAAAGGTGACTTTTGGTGAAAGGTACACATCCTTTTCGCCTTTCTAGATTTTCATTTTGATTACTATTTTTTTCAAATTTGATTATTGTTCTTCATTTGCATTTCATAGCTTACATTTTCAATGAAATTAGAAAAATAGGTTGTTTTGGTGAACCCCCTTTCATAACATCTTCACCCAACATATTTTTTGATCTATATATATATATACTACAACATCTCATGCTATTATCTCTCTTTATCTTACATATATAACTTCATATCACTCTCATCACATACACTTCTATCTTATCTTATCTCACTCTGATCGCATATATTTCATATTATATATTTTATTCCTATGTGGTAGATATATGTTCATAAATACATATAGGGACATGTTCCTCTTCATTTTCCTTCATTGATATGCCTCTTTGTAGGTGTCACAAATCAGTTGTGGGTGTACCACACTATGGTTTCTTTAGCTTGTAGTGACTTTAAGTGACTATGTCCTTCTTGGGGATGTGTTCTCTTTCTACTAAACTTTATAACCCTTGTTGGTTTTCTCTATTGGCCTCCATTAGGCCACCCTTTTTAGCTTTCAACCTAATATTAACTACACAATTATATCCCACCAATGATTATCACTTCTACTAATTATTTCACTAAATGGGTTGAGGCCATCTCCTTAAAATCTATTACAAATATTGTTATTTATGATTTCACCATGGATAACCTTATTTCTAGATTAGGTTTTTCATCCACTATATAGTTGCATATATATAATGGTATAAATTTCAAAAGTAAATAATATTATTTTATAGAGAAGTTTCATATTCAATATAACAATTATATACTCTATAATTTTCAAGATAATGGAAAAACTAAAGCTACCAACAAAACCATGTATTTTTTCAAAAATTATTGGTAAAAAAGGAAATAATTAGCACACACATTTTTTTCCAATAATATGGTCTTATAGAACTAGTATTCACATTCCCATGGGCCATACACCTTGAATTTGTCCAAGTCTTTGGTTTGAAGGTCAATATGCTTATAGAGTTAGAGATCCCTTTGTTGAGTTTCTCTTTGCATAATCATTGTGACACTCCATAGAAAGAGCATATGTTACACGAACTTGAAACATTAGATGAAATAAGATTTGATGTATAGATAATATTTGGATATATGAGATATAGTTGAAGAAAACTTGTAAACAAAGGCACCATTCAGAGATTATTGATTCAATTTCTTAGTTCTTTTTCCAAATCCTAAAATACCAAATGATAAAAAGGAGCTACAAGGTAAATTTCATCCCAATTGGATTGGATCCTTCATCATCACTTCCCAATTTAGTGTGAGTGCTTTTAGGTTAACAAAGGAAAACTAGTGAAGTAGTTCATCAATATCATACAATTATTTTGATGTTCTTATTGATTATAAACATTATGGGATAATTAAAAAAAATCTTATCACACATGGATATCCTTCACATCCTACTAATACTTACATGATCCTTATATATCCTTTAGGGCCATCCTTGTCTTATCATTTTCTTATACCATGGGCAACCTTATTAAACAAACCTTGATTCTTATCTCTTATTTTATGTGTTTAAATCTTATATTATTCTTATTTTACCATTCAAATCTATTAGTGGAAACCTTATTGCATGTGCCTTGATGATTACTTCCAATTTATGTTCTTACATAATAATTTTTACCATATTTACATGCTTTATCATGCTTCTATATTTTTCTCCTCTCCTCCAATTCTTTGCATATTTTGTATACAACCAATTATGGGGGGAATATATCATCACTAGCATCCTTCATGAATTGGAACACAATGATGATGTAATCATGATTACTTTTCTGATAGCAGTCAGAGCTTCATTATTGTATCTATATGGAGCACATTTCTATAATCAACAACCTTTTTTATCATGCTATCTATTAAGTCAAATATTGTCCTACAATCTAGACAAAGACCTTTGAAAGCTTATCTATATTTAAAGAGACATATTTAAAACTTCCACATAGTTTGATCTTTTGTATTAATTTCCAAAACATGTTAAATCTCTTACCTTTCTCTCTCTAATTTTTCTTACTTTTGATATAACTGGTTTAATACAACTTATAGTTGTGTTTACGCTAAAATATGTGATAGAAGCTACTTATTGTATATTTTTCTCTATCTTGTTATGCGGAGAAGTGTAACTCTACAATGACAACAAGACGTATAGGTGGCCAATAGATGCATGAAAGAAAAACAAAAAACTTAAAACGTTGGGAAGCTTCTTATTGTTAATAACATTCAATTTTTATCTACAATGATTTTTTCCATTGTTTGAAGCAAACAAGATTGTAACATTCTATTTTTATTGTTTAACTACATTTTTTTTTTGTTTTTTCCATCTGATGATTCAATAGAAATGAACACATTGAACCCATTAAATCTACCACACCATATCCAAGTGTAGCTTATGGAAAAGTGTTGAATCAGGTTTGAATCACAATTTATGTTGAATTTAATTCTTTCTACCACTATAAAGAACATAACTAAATAATTCTTTTAGCGAATAATTTTTTTTCTATAGAAAAATAAACGTAGTTATCTTTATCTAAAACATTGTCATAACTATTAACTTTCTAATTTAACCAAAATAATTAGTTTTATTTTCATTTAAAGCTGTCGGTTCTAATTTTTCAACTATACATTCTTATTTCTCAATCTCATATCTCACAAGTATTATTTCGGCTATCACCAGTGGCATGAATTTGACTCTTACTAGTCTAAATAATTTTACATCTCAATACAGGCATTTGGAATCTCAACATTTCATAAGGTATGTAATTCAATCTCACCTTTCTTAGACTTCTATGCATAATGACCTCACAATAATATGTTGTTATATTTTTTGACTCCATATGTAACTCATTGTAAACAATTGGTTCTCCTTCACTTCCTTGTACAACTTCATATAGGATAATATTTAAACGATAATGTGTATATTGAAGTTTTTATCTAATCAAATTCTCCCATGCAAAATGAAATGCAACCTTTACTAGCAATGTAACATGAGGCTAAGAAAACCTAAGGAATAGGAACTGTTGTATACATGCCATTTTGCGCCATTTAAACTACCAGGAATGGAATGACAAAGATCATAAGCTCTGTTAAGAAAATATTTCCAAAAAAAAATCCATCAAATACATCTACAATGGATCAACAACCTCTTCCAAATGTACCCACCTCATACCTTAGCAATTTCAACCTCCAAATCTTATGCTTATGGTAGAAAAAACACTATTCTTTTGATTTCAAGCCACTATTTTTTGTTTTATAATGTTTATGCCCACAATAAATATGGTTTCCATTCCTTTATATTCTTAAAATGGTTAAGTTAATCTAATGGCCCAACAATATCTTTTATAGCATTCATGTGCATGCTTTCCACATCTATTTAAAAGTGTTTTTTAATTCTCCTATATGTCTTCAATTGAACCTACACTATAATCTTTGTCATTTTTGTTACCACATGGGAGGAACCTTCCTCACCATCATCTTTATCTTAGTCAGTGGCGAAGGAGCCCAAGAGTATAGTATTTTATTTTTAAATATTAAAGGAAGATTGTTCTAATACAAACTTATTGAGTTGAATAAGGAATGTATCTATTGAATGTCTAATATGAAAATAGTTTGATGATTTGTATTAACTATTAAAATAAACCCTCTATTTAATTTTAAGAAAATATTTATTACTGCTAATACCCAATTCAAACACATGAGAATGGAAAAATTTAATTCTAAGTAAGAAAGATTGTTGAATTATAATACTATGTGTTTTTTTAGTATGTTCTTTAAAAATATTACTTCATGATCCTATATATTGACTGATGATTTATAGTAACTATTAAAATAAACCCTCTATTTAATTTTAAGAAAATATTTATAGCTGTTAATACCCAATTCAAACACATGAGAATGGAAAAAATGAATTCTAAGTAAGAAAGATTGATGAATTATAATAATGTGTTTTTTTAGTATGTTCTTTAAAAATATTACTTCATGATCCTATATATTGATATTTATTTTTTAATTTTTTATATTTCAAGTAATGGATAATCCTCAACAACCTATTTAGATAATTGATATATCAAGTGCCAATTCTAAATATTCAATAATAAATCCTTTATTAACAATAAATTATCCATTACAATCAATTGGGTAAAATGTGTCTATGAATTGGAATGGTTATAATAAAACTAAAATAGAAAATATTGCAAAATTTATTTCTTCTCATTTGCCAAGATTCTTGAAAGAGTTAAAAAACAAGCTTTCATAAAAATCAAATCCAAAACTTGGTAAATTCATTGCAATGGAAAAAGTAGTCAAGAATTTTCATGCAACATGTGATGAACTTGTTGGATTTTGTGATTTCCTAAGGTAGTTGCACTACCATGAATATTATGGAGGATACGATAGTCATGCTTAATAGAACATCTATGAAATTAACAAATATTATCATTAACATATAACATTGCAATCATAATACATTTTTTATAGTCTTCAATTCTTTCATATATAAATTTCTATATGCTTTTAAATTAATAATTTATAAATGAATTTATCTTATTTATTACAAATTTTTAATTCCATGATTATAATTTATAATATTTAAATGATAATGTCTCCAAGATTTGGTACTTTCATAGCGCTTCATCCTTCATGCAATATTTCTACTTTTTTAAACAACGTGAACACATTCTTAGCTTCGGGTATTTATCTTTCATTATTTTCCTATATAAATTCTATTATTTAAACAATTAAAATTTATAATATGGTTATTCTATTTATGGTATTTAAATGATTATCTCTCTAGGATTTTCTATATTCATATTGATTCATGATTCATTCAACATTTTTACTTTTTTAAATAAAGTGGACATATTATTAAATTTAGGTGTTTATCTTTCATTAGTTTCCTACATTAACTCTCATAACCCTAACCCTAAACCTAACCCCAACCTTAACCCTAACCCTAACCCTAACCCTAATCATAACCCCTTCTCTAATCCTAAACCTAATCCTAACCATAACTCTAATGGAACCCTAACCCAAATGTTAACCCTAAACCTAACACTATATTAAACCTAACCCTAACTCTAATAGTTAACCTAACCTAAACCTTAACCTTAACCCTAACCCTAATCATCAACCTAACCTAAACCCTAACCCTAACCCTAACTTGAAGATTTATCTTATAACCCTAACCCTAATCCTAATATTACCATAATTGAACCCTAATTCTAACCTAATCCCAACCATATACCTAACCCTAAACCTAGCCAAAGTGAAACCTAACCCTTACCAATTCCCTGATTAAATTGATAGTCTAACCCTATATAAAACCCAAACCTAACCCTAACCCTAACCCTAACACTAACAAAAAGATTCATCATATAGCCCTAAGACCTAGCCCTTAACCTAAGCTTAATTTTAAATACTTACCCTAATTGAACCCTAACCCTAACCCTATAAGAATCCCAACCCTAACCCTAACCCCAAGCTTTATGTTATACCCCTAACCCTAACTCTAATGATAACTATAACCAAACAATTACCATAATTGAACTCTAGAACCCTAACCATAATTGAACTATAACCCTAACAATAATTGAATCCTAACCCTAACCCTAAACCTTATTTAACTGAAACCCTAACCCTAACTAAAATGTAGTTGTACCCCTAATTAAACCATAAGCCTAATATTATGACATACATAGCATAGAATTTAATTTTGATCTTGTCATGTTTTGAATATTTATTCTTAAACTTCATATATGTACAACTATATTATGACATACATAATATATAAAATATTTTACCTTATTGGACCTAAAACGTAACCTTGAATGAAGACTCACCCTAATTGAATTTGAACTCATACCCCTAAATAAATCAGAAGCCTAATATTGTGACATACATAGTGTATAATTTGATTTATATCGTATTTTCTTTCAAAGATGTCTTCTTCAACTCCATATATGTATGAATATATTATATGACATGCATAATATATAAATATTTTACATTTTTATCTTATATTAATTAAAATATATATTTCATTTATATTTTAGGTATGGTTCAACCAAGAAAGAAATTTGAAATTGAGGAACAAATAAAACAATATCAAAAATAATATCAACAATAATATAGGAGACATAAAAATAAACAAATGATAGATGTTGAAAGGGATGAGAAAAGAAGACAGTGAAATGAAGTAGACAAGAAAATATATGCTAGACAAAGATCAGAAATAATAATAGAGCAATTGGGATCTGAAAATATATTATAGTAAAATATTAACAAGAACATAGGTGATCAAAAATCTCAACAAAAATATCATTCACAAAGATAGGAGAGGTGAGAAGATGATCTAGAACCCAATAATATTAACATAAATGCACATCAGAACACATCTCAAGAATAATATTGTTTGCAAGGAGAGGGAAGGGAACAAAATAATCCAAAAATAGGGGAATGACAAGAAACTCAAGCTAAAAAAAATATTGAAATGAATGTTGATAGAGAAGCTTTTGTAGTATCATAAATTATGCTTCCTAAAGGTGAAAACACAATTTCACACTTTATTTGGGGCTTTCTTTGGTGTCCACTTCATTAGTACATTTTAGAAACACTCCCTAGCCTTAACCTTTTCCTTCAACCCAAGAGAATGTGTCAATGCTACCCTAAAAGTGCCTTCTCAATCACATTTCACCATTTCAACCCTAGCAAGTGCTCATTTTCTAAACGCATCCTAATTAATCATGTCCTAAACTTAGGAATCAAACTTAAAAGTGTGAAAAACATTGTACTAGGGCACCACCACTCTAGACCATGTGCTTTTTCGATAATTTTGATTTTCCATTTTTTCAGTCTATAATTTATGAGGTGTAAATTCAAATTCAAGAATTGGCAATAAATTCATCCTAAAAATTAATTTTAAATGAATACTAGTTGGAATCTAGGGTTGGAGATAGCTTTGGCTCCCTTCAAGCACCTAATGACTTGTTTTCAACATGTTCTCATCTTTAAACTTCGATCTCCTTACTACTGTTTAAGTACAGTATTTGAGAATTTTTATTTTCCCTAGGGTATTTGACTTTCTCTTGGGTTGATCATTAATTGTTTCATTTAGGAGTCCTTCTCTAACACATTTGAGTAGGGTTTTTATCATTTACTTTATATTTTAGCTCGTCACACCCTTAGACACAAAGTTTTAGAGCACACACACTTTATCCATCAACAAATCAATTATTCGTGGAGGTAGAAACACTAAAAGAGGGTTTGACCCAAACAAACTCAGGTATATAGCTGCCCTTTCCCCCTCTTTGTTATGATTATTGTAGGTTCAGATCTAGAGATGACAAGTTGAAAAGTAGGAAAGGATAGTGCATATCTATGTATTGCAGCTTACAAATTTATAGATCTTGGATCCCACTTCTCAATCAAGGGTACCACTTCCCTTGATCCTCCAATTCAACTTCAAATTTTCATAATAGGCACACAAACCTCTACCTTTCTTAGATCTTATTTCATTCCATCAATTTTTAGTTTCATTCGTGTGAATAGTTTATATTTTTATATTAGGTTTCATCGTTAATGAGGTCAATAAATTCACATAAAAATCCAATCAATTCTCAAAGAAATAAAAGAACCAAGTCTAGGGTAGATTGGCTCTCCTTTTGGGTTGATTAGCCAATCTTGACATCCTTTTTGGAATGGCTTCTAATTTTTATGCAAATAAATATTGATCCAAAGTAATATATTTATTAGGTCTAGGATCACTTTTTCCACATCATAGCTTCCATTTTCAATAGAATATATTGCAAAAACACCTCAAAATTTATGTCAACATGACTTGCAATCTACTTCAAAATTAGACAAAGAAAATATAGCAAACCCAAATAGATTGCTTTCTAGTGATTTTAAGATAATACAAATGGTAATTTTTCATTGTTTAGATAGGTTTTGTCACCAACAATGTGTTATATTTTCCAAGAATGTTGGAATCACAATCTTTTGCAATTACCAAGGTCTTGTTTGTAACAAATATAGACACGGAGGAAATAATAGATTTTCATATGCTAATAATATGGATCCTAATCACCAGCCAATGGAACTTTCAAATCTTACTCAAGTAGAAGAAATGTTAATTGCATGTGTCAATCTAATTTTGCAAGTGGAATATGCAAGTAGTGGTCAATTTAAATACAAAGGACACACGATAAGCTTTCCCCAAATTATTGAAAATGTGTCAAAGAAATTACCACATTCAATTAAATATATTTGACTTATTATAGTTCGTAGAAAGGATCAATGGGGCATGAATTATAACATCATAGTTAATAGGGACCATGTCTATAAAGAACTAAAGTACAAAATCCTACATGACAAGTTTTACTCTGGTGTGACTATCAATGGAAATTCTCTTGATAATATATTAATAAATTCATATCAAAATATTTTCAACTAAGGACCATGCACATGGACTTTGATTCTAATAGAAATGAAATTGTTTTTGTTGGTCGATTAATGGAGATAGATGAGGGTAACATAACTAATCACAAAAAATAAAAGGCATCAAGACCACCTAATGCACAAAAATAAATGGATTTGATCCATGCATGGTTCAACAACCCAAATGTGGATCCAACAACATTGATTGAATGGACTACAATGGTTGGATATCCAGTAAATAAATATGTTACATTAGTTTTGCTTGATATGGCATTTCCAACATTATTTCCTAATGGTAGATGTGATTGGTTGGAACCATGACTAAGGAGAGTGTATCTTCATGAATTTTTCAAGCACCTACTTCGTTACAAAGATAATCTCTTTGGTAAGCATCCAATATCTTTATATTACATGATGAATATGATAATGAGGCATCATGCACATATTTCATTGACATTTTTGTAAAAAAGAAGTCTCCAAGACATTCCTAGCACAATAAATGATTTGCATGGATATGTGTAAAACATGTCTTACTCTCATTTAGTAAACAAGTTTATGTGATTTAGAACCAATTTGAGGGGTACAAGTTCATATTGGAAAAAATTTCAAGGAGAGTTGATAAACATGCTTCATCAAATTGGCATGGCTACAATAATTTTTACCCCAAGTGCAATTGACTTGTTTTGGCCAAATTTGCATATATTAATTTCAAGAATACCACCAACTACTCCACAAGAAGAAAAACTTTGGTGAAAAAAATGTCATTGACTACCCTCATATTTTTGCACAATACATGTATTTACATCACCCAAAATTTCAAAAATAGATACTTTAAAAAGGCATGAATGTTAAATACTAATGGTGCAGATACAAGTGGCAACATAGGGGATCAACACATGTCCATGGATTTATATGGATGCATGGAGCACCAAATATGGATAATATTGATTGGATAAATGAAAACCAATGAAAAATTTTGAAACATATTTCCACTATATTGTTCACTCAAGGAATCTTAGACAATATATCCATCAGTGAAATATACAAGTATGTTTAGAGTAAGTTAAAAAAATACGTGAAATATTATATATCTATTTATTTTTACTAATATAGCCAATTTACACAAAATTTATATTGCATGCATTCCATAATTTTCCTCAACACCAATGTCTTAAAAAATGAGACAAATCATAAAAATAGATATTGGAAATGACTATGAGGAGATACTAAATATTGTAGAGAGATATAGGATGTGTAGAGAGGGTGCATGTCTACGAAAAAGGGGAAAATGGTATGTAGGTAAATATTTTTTTTAGGAAAAGGGGTAAAAAATATTGAAATTAAGAAATAAACAGTACATAGGGATCAAGGAACCCATAGGCTCCCAACAAAGAAAGCACAAGAACACCCAACCAAGACTAAAACCACCAGCTACACCATCACAAACACCTTAACCATCCATATCATCAACCAAGACCCTCTCTAATTCATGACAATAATCAGGGGATAACTAACCCCAACCCTCAATCTTCCAATCATCAGCATGATTTGAAGCCCATTTATCCAAACAATCAACAACCCTATTCCATTCATGCAAAATGTGGGGAAAAGACACCACTTCCAACATAGAGCACATCTGAAAAATCTTTCAAACCAACAAAGCAAGATACCAATTAACCTCAACCACCTTTTGCTCATGCAACACATTAACAATAATCTATGAGTCATATTCATAGATAATCTTATTCCAACCCAAAGCACATGCATGCTCAATATCCCAGAGAATCGCCAACCCCTCCATAAGGTTGTTAGAATGATGCCCTTTATGAAAGGAGAAAAAGAAAATAATCGATCTAGAACAATCTCTTCCAACTCCACCAATCTCAGCAGGCCCAAGATTACCTCTAGAGGAACCATCCATATTGATCTTCAAAATATATGTCGAGGGAGGAAACCATCTTCCAACACTTTAAACCTTCTTTTTAGCCCACCTACATCTTCTAACACAAAAAGAGATAGCAGTCAACCCCCGTAAGCCCAATCTATTCACAATCTCATCATCACTCCTTTCCAAAGGATAAGCCACTTCACATTTGACTTCCACCGTCTCTTGGATCATACCAACAATTTTGTGCCAAACCTGTTGAACCATCAACCTATCCCCACAAAAAATCCTATGATTCCTTCCCAACCAAATTTTCCAAAGGACGAAAGTAGGACCAATGCACCACACAATCTAGAGGAAAGAGGCATGGGAAGGGGGTCTTCCCAGATTGCTCCAGAACTCAGGCAGGGAAGAAGCATGAACACAAGGATGTTTCCAAACACCCCACCATAAAATTCCAAAGTAGCATAGATAAGAACAATGAAAAAACAAGTGGGAAGAATCCTCTTCATTGCAGCCACATAGAACGAAAATAGAGGGACCCTGGAATTCTCACTTCCAAAGATTATACCAAGTCAAACATCTATTCCAAGCCAACGTCCACACAAAACAATTACACTTTGGCCATAAAAACTTGTTCCACACATGTTTCCACCAAGGAACCTCCACCCCACCAAACTTACGAGCCAAAAAATCCTGATATCCACTAGCCATAGTGAAAGCACCCTTAGGATCCGAGATCCAAGCCAGAATATCCTTATCCCTAAGGGAGTTGCATTGTCTACTAGCTAAAATATTTTGAAGCTCAACACAATCCTCCTCCAACCCAATAGCAGACCAATTACAAGGATCCTTCCACCTAGCCCCCTCCATCTACCTAAAAGAATAAGAAGTCTTAAAATCAATCACCCTTGAACAACTAGCCTCTAGGAAGCATGGAAAAGATTCAGCAAATTAGGATACTGACACAAAATGGGTGGGAAATCGTCCCAAGAATTTGACCAAAAGAGAGCCTTAGCCCCTTTCTTAAGCATTCCCCAAATCAAAGAACCTTTCCCCACCAGAGGATACTTAGGAATCTCCTCCTTCAGAACCCCTAGAAGGTACTTGTGAGATAAAATCTTGGCCCAGATATGATCTTGCTCCACACACCACCTCCAATAAAGCTTTGCAGCCAACGCCAACCCGGACCAAGTCGACTACCTCAATCCAAGCCCCCAAATTTCTTTGAGCCACACAAAATATACCACTTCACAAGGCTCCACTTAGAAGAGGACAAGCTACTCTCCCATAAGAATTGTCTATCCAAAGAATCCAAATCCCTCACAAACCCAACCAAAGCCACCTGGAGGATGCATCAATAAATAGGAAGATCTTGCACCACCGATTTAAGCAGTTGAATACATCCAACAAAGGACAACCATCTATGAGTCCAATGATTAACCTTTGCATGAAACTTGTCCAGAATATTCTGCCATGACTCCCTAGGGAGACTACCAGAGGAGATAGGAATTCCAAGATAAGTTAAAGGGAGAGAACCAATCTAAAACCTCAAGATACGAGCAATCCTTTGTTGAATAAGTTGTGAAGTATTGACGAAGAAAATGGAATATTTATCTTCATTAATCATTTGACCAAAAGCAACAAGATAAAAATACAAAGCCTTGTGCAAATTCATGGCTTCTCTGATCTTAGCCATACCAATCAAAGCAGTATCATCCATAAATTGTATGTGAGACTGAGGAGGAAAACCATTTCCCCACACCCATCCCTGAATAAAACCCAACTCCACATTACATTTCACCACACTCCCCAGACCTTTAGCAAGAAGAATAAATAAATAAATAAGGAGAGAGAGGATCCCCTTGATGAGGGCCTCTACAAGCACTAAAAAGAGAAGAAGGCTTACCATTTATCAGTGTGTGAGGTAAAATGTGTAAATGAAATAAAATCACACAAGCAATGAAACGTATTACATTCGAGAATTTAATCATAAAACTGAATCAAATTGAAATAAGAGAAAATTCCTAAAATTGCTTCATTGTTCTCTATTCTCAAGGATCCTCTAAATCATTAGTGCTCTCATATTTGTATATTGCACTATGACTATTTGGATGACAACCTAACAAATGAGATGTAGAATGCAAGAATCTAATTCCTACATGATTGATAAGTTGTATGATAATGATATTTATGCTATTGTATACAAATGAAGATTATGCTATCATAATGATGCTAAATGCTATGGTGGAAACATTGTATGAAGCTAATATGATAAACTAAAATGCAACTATAATACTAAGCCATGATTATAAACTAAATGACTCCACAATGCAAATTGCTAAAATGCTCCAATCCTCTATGCTTAAACTCTAAATGCTCTCATATAATTTATGCAGAATAAGTTTGCTCAAAGATGGGATGATAAATGTTGTAGAATGGGCTTGTATTTATAGGATTTCCAAAGCATAAAATGATGTGGCAGCAACCAACGGTCAAGATTTCAGCTGAAGAGATGAACAGTGGAGATGGAAGAAGTTATAGAGAATCATGGAGGATGTTCCCTTGACTATGAACACCATGCCAAGTGTGAGGGAGAATGAAATGATGGAGAGAGCCAAGTGTTCAAAGTTAGTTTTGGAATTGGTTGAAGATAATTCTCATTTAAATATCAAAATATTTAAATTCATGTGACACTTGATGATGTGGCAAGAGGAAAAGTTGGAGACATGTGCCTAAATTCAAATTGGGAATTTAAATTTAGTGAGAAGATTATTAATTAAATAAAACAAACTATAGGAATTTTTTTATTTAATTAAAATTAGAGGAATGTGGTTTAAGATGGTGGAATTAGAAAGGTGTGAACTATATAAATAAATTTAGAATTTATTTATAAGTAGACCAATTAAAGGGGTTCATTAATTAAATAACTTGTATTTAATTAATTAATTGTCTTGACCACATTTCCAAGTATGGTGGAGCAAAGGAAGAGTTGTGGAGGTTGCAGTGACCAGGATTTGTGAGGAAATGGAGGGTCTCAACATAGATGGCCCTACGACTAGTAACAAGGAAGGCGAATGCGGAATCCCCCATGGAGCACACCAAAGCAAGCATGGAAGGCTCCGACAAACAATGGGAAGGGTTCCCAAAATCCAGCGATTAATAGAATAGAGCAACAGGGGTTTGTTTAATGGAATAGATGGGGGTATGAGAACATGCACCTAACTAAACCGGTGGACTTTAGGAAAGTAAAAAATAAGTTCTAGAGGCCAAAAAAGTTGGGAGGTCTGACTCCATCAGAATAGGTAAACCCTACCTTTGAACATACCACAGTTGTTTCTCTATCAGTACATGGTAAAGCATGGAGTGAATTTGTGAATCAGTATAAAGAAAAAGCTTTCTTCATGAAATGGAGTGGCCCATGGCCAGATTTTAGTAGGGTTAGAAGATGGTGTAATGAGAAGTGGGGAGAAGCAACCATTTTAAAAACACTCCCCAATGGCTTTTATCTTGTCATATGTCTGACTACTTTGGAAAAAGAATGGATCCTTAATAGTGGCTTGTTTTTGATGGGTGGGGAATTATTTTATATAAAATATTGGACATCGAACTTCAACCCTAAAACGGAAATCATCTCATATGTATTGATTTGGGTGAGGTTGTATAATATCCCTCATGAATACTGGGACTTAGAAACCCTAAAGTTGATTGGGAATAAGTTAGGGTCCTTTGTTAAAGCTGATGAAGCTATAGCTAATAATGATTATAGTATGTATGCATGTATATGCATCCTTTGGCAAGTGCTTCACCCTTTACCAGCAATGATTGAACTAAGTACAGGGGAAGGCATTTGGAAGCAGAGGATTGAAGTTGAGGAGTCAATACAAATTTTTTCTACATGTAAACAAATAGGGCACCTTGTAGAGGAATGCAGAAGGTTAGAAAAAGGAAAAGGGTTGGAACAAAATTCGTTAACAGAACTATTTTTGTTAAAACAGGTTGCTTTTCAAGCTGAGGATAGTGGTTTTATGGAGGATTTTTTGAGCAAAAGGGATCATAATGTGGGGAAAGATTTGGGTTTGAGCAATTCAAAATTAGCTTTGGGCCTATGGACATACCCTCAAGAAGGGGAAGTATCTAAAGGAGTCGAATGGGTTGATGATGCAAGAAATGTAGGGTTGGTTGTTACAGTTTCAATAGTGGTACCTGACTGGATCTACACAGAAGTGTCACAAGAAAAGGATGAAAACCAGATGGAAGGTCACGTCAATATAGGTGTAATAAACATGGTAGAGAAATAAAAGGATTCTGGGAGGGATGGATTTGAGGAAGCTTTAGATACAGTTTAAGTTGGAATGGCTGAAAAGGAAGACACTCTTTCAAAATTCCAAAGGGTACTGGAAAAACCCTTAATTCAGAATGCAGCTTTTGAAGAAACTCCTTCCCGCCGATCAACAAGTCCTAGTAGCACTACCAAATCCCCTTTAGAAAAATCAAGAGGAGAAAAACCTAGGGAAGAGGAGGTGGAGAGCTTTAATTTGCCAAAAAAATTAGCTCAGAATGAGAATTATTTGATAGCTAAAAACATGGAAATGGAGGAACCTATTTTCAAAGATATTCAAATCTCCCCAATTAGAAATTTGGAGAGATCCCTTGAAGAGTTGAGAGAAGAAGAAAGTCCTTTTGAAGACATGGAGTCAGAATCCCCAATAGAAGATGAGGATGGTGGTGGGGATGATCTGGGGTTAAAAGCGAAAGTAGGAATTTTGGAAAAAAGATTGTTGGGTCAAACAATGGCAAAGAAAAGAAGAACTAAAGTTGGAGAAAAGAAGAGGCGAGGACCTAAGTTAGTTCGAGTAAAGTTGGAGATTGTGGGAAGTGCAACTGTAAAAAAAAAATTGAGAGCGGGAAAAGGTTATGCCTTTTCCTAGGGGCAATGAAGGTCCTATCATGGAATTTCAGGGCAGCAATGCCCCTAACAAGATTTGTTTGATCAAGAGGTGTCTTGATCAAATGAGACCAGATTTAGTTATGCTACAAGAGCTGAAGTTAAGTGGGGTTGAACTTGAAACCATCAAAAAGAATTTTAAGTTTTGGAAGTGTCATATTGTGGAAGCTATTGGTTCATCAGGAGGACTAGGGATTTTATACAAAGAGGAGGTGATGGAGGTTCAGTGTAACGCCCTGTCGCACAAACCCCAAAGGAACAATTAAAAATGCAACAATTTTTTTTTTAAAGAACATAAGAATTGTACTTAAATATTCCAACATAACAATTTTCTAAGTTGCACAACTAAATCCCTTGGGGTACACGAGGTGGCATTACTAAACTAACCCATAACAAAGATAATAGATTAAACATTAAATATTCAATTACGTAAATCCATTCATTCACATATCACCATTTAAAAACATTCATTAATGATAACCACATTAATAAGAGTAATCCATATAAAACCATACATGCAACTCACAAATAAATTAATCATGAAGATATTAAGTATATATATTTCCACAGATACAACATAACATCAACAATATTAACAAATGGTAGTTCGTAAATGATTACATGGTATGAATATACATTACATCAGTCTGATAGTACATCATAATGAACACATACAAAATTATATCAAAGTCTTCCCAACACATGTGGGAGTGATACATCAATAAATAAAATACAGCTAGTAACATATGAATCCTAGATCAACAACATCTGCAAAACCCTACACTGAATGGTACAACTACATCCAAAGGGGACCCAACGAGGTGTGTAGCACGTTCCACCCAACCACCCCTGTGTTGGGAGTAAACAAGGAAGGATCCCCGACCAAGCACATCCAAACAATAACACAAGACCAACTCTAGTCAAGATAACATAACATCAAAGGACCACTCACAAAACTAAACAACGATAAATCACCAAAAGACATAACAATAGACCACTTCCAGAGGGCTTCAATAAAACAACTCAAATGGAATGCTAGAGGAGAGTGTCATCGCACGGCTTTACATGGATTATCCAGACAACCTATCACAAGGTGTCGCCTCCATCTATACATGGATTATCCAAACAACCTAGTTCAAGGTGTCGCCTCCATCTATGGTTCTCCTGACAGCCTATCTCAAGGTGCCGCTCCATAGGGTTACTCATGCGGAATCATTAACCCCTCGTGAAGATGAGACCATGATCTTTCCAACCACGGCCTTCTTGGCTCACCTTTAGTCTATGATAGCACTAACAGGTGGATGAGGCATCCATAATTATCTTGATTATTGTTTAACTACCCAACCCCTAATTAATTACTTAGGTTATCATTGATTACTCTAACTCTACGTGGGTTACCTTGACAGCCCCTTTGTGCGTCGGCCCCCACTTAGAGCCACTCTCTCTAGACACCCAAAACATAATATCTAACACCAAGGGATTGTACCACAAGAACACTGAACCAACAAATGGAACATCCATGAGGTAAAACCATCTCACCAAAGTCATATGAAACACATCCATAAAATGGTACAATCCATGTGTAAACTTAAATCACAACCATAGCCAAAACATAGGCCAAATTTCAAATTACAAGATCAAATATAAACATCAGTATCCCACCTCTGGAAGTTCCTAATCAACAACTTAAGCTCCTACCGAAGGATAAACTAACTCAAGGGTTTTCCCACAAGATATAGACCCAAATAAGAGATAACCACAATAGATTCAACAAATAACCTCGAGAAAACAATTACATAAAATAACGCCATATAAAATATTTCCAATACACAATAATTTCATCAAATAAATAAATCATTTACTTGAGAAAACTCCATTTAATTTAAAACACATAATTTATCTTTAATTTCCTCGATTACATTATAACATTGCAACCTATAAGAGTATCTCCTAATACATAATCCCAGTATATATATAACCATCTTTATTTCTACACATATACATGCATATACGTTTTTATGCGTATATACATATATACATATATATAATAAAATATATATTAAAATCATGTTTTTAAATCAGATTATAAAAATTACAAAATAATCCACTATAAAATTTACCCACAAATATATTTATTTATTTATATATATATACACATATATACTTACAAATATATACATATATATTAATATATATGTATATAAATAATATATATTAAAAAAAACTTTAAAAAAAATGAATTTAATTTAAAAAAAACATTTAAAGCAACCTGCAGGCCGCTAAGTACTGTGTACCTCCACATGGGAGGTCGGCCCCACTTAGCCTGTTGTGCGCAGCCTAGTGGCTGCTGCACAGTACCCCAGGTCGGGGGTGGTACGGCGCCCGCCGACCACTCCCCCCCATAAATTTATATATATATATATATATTTTTTAAAAAAATATATATTATTTAAATTTCATTCAAAAAATAAACACCTGCTCTATTTTTTTTTAACTATTTTATTTTATATGAAACACAGAACACATCATATATATATATATTTTTTAATTTCAGAACACAGAAATCAAAAACTTACGTAGATATATATATATATATATATATAAACAAAATAGATTTAAAAAAAAAAAAAAACAATATGTATATATATTTATATATATATATATATATATTTTCTTGCCCACAATAAGAAATGCATAATATGAACAATAGATCAATTTTTCTCCAGAACCCAAAATAAATAGGCATACAATTTTAGTTTCCACAATAATTGATTTTCTTTTCAAAACAATAATTTCCCAACTAAATTTTTATTGAAGAATTTCAGAAAGTTTCACTATAGTTTTCTACAGAAAAGTTCAAAGGTTTATTACAAACAAATTTCAATCACATAACCCTCTTTCAAAAAAAATAGAGAAATTGATTTTCAAACATGGCAGACAAGATTTTGTTTACAAGACAATAAATCAAAAGAAATAATAATTTTAAAAGAACCTAGAGTCCTTCATTTGAAGACGAATCCAACACGATAGCCTTCTTCCTTTTTGAAAGTAGAATCCCCTCTGTAGCTTCTTCTCAATTTCCTTCCTTCAGCTAACTTCTGAATCAATCCTTTCTTCTTTTCTTACATAACATTTTTTACAAAGAAGCACAAAACCTATCTTTTTTCTTTTTCAGAAAAAAACCAGAAAACCATTGTGTGTGTAAAAACTTTCTCCCAATAAAATAAGTAAAACTAAATAAAGCTCTTCTTTCTTTCTTTTCTCAAAAATCCAAAACATTCATTGGTTCTTTTCCCTACTTTTAAAAGCTCACACTTATCTCACATATTTTATTAAAAATTCATTATTTTCACATGATATTATCCTCACAAGATATTCTCTTCTAATTTTTTTCTAATTTTAATATCTTGAAAAAGATAATATATACTTATCACCATCATTATTAATTTAAATTAATTATATAACTTTTTATTTACAACATTTAATTTCAAAATTACAATTATTCACAGTTAATCATATCCACCGAACATCATTAATTTATCCCATATAAAATAAAGATAAATTAAATGACAACTAACCATAAAAAAAAAAAAAACAACCACAATACAGAGACAAGGACAAATCCAAAACCCTGACACAACAAGACTCACAATGAGGTGACAGACTTGGGACGGGGACACTTCCTTATCAACTCCCTTTTTCAACATTGTACCCATTGGGTTAATTTAATGCTCGCCCTGTCCTGCCGAAGCAGGTGGAATCTAGACTTTATTCCTGCAATTCCTGCATACAAACAAATGTCAAGTAACATGTAAATCTCCATTACAGACACACCATGAAAGGAAATTGTGGGGTAGTAGGGTGCTCACAAGCGAGTGATGCCACTCTATCCTTTCACCAAGACTCACTAGCAACACATCAGAAACATAGCAACATAGAATCACAACATCATCACATATATTATTAAGGAAAACTATAGCATAACCAAATAATCTAACCACCACATAATGTATCATAAATCATTATAATAATGTCAAGTGCAGCAAACCAACCAAACTATGAATCCACACACAACCAAGTCGGTGAACTAATCACCACCACAAACCAAGTATCAAACCAACACATAAGAGTATCAAAGAGTATCAAAGAGTAACAACAACAACATGAGGGGTATTACATTCAGGTTCTTCACTCAGAAAGATCATGGCAGTGGGTAAATGTCATCTCCAAGCAATTGCTTGCTAATTTCTATGTAATAAATGTGTATGGACCGACTAATCTTAATGAAATGAGAAGGATATGGGGAGCTATCTAGGAGATAATGGAAGCAAATGGGCATAGGGTTTTTCTTTTGGGAAGCGATTTTAATGCAATTTTAAGGCCTTTTGATAAGAGAGGGGGTATTGGCTGGAAAAATCAAAAACATAAAGTTTTTAGTGATTTTGTAACATCAAATGGCCTCTTTGAAATTCAATTTAAATGTGGAAACTTTACTTGGACAAATAGGCGAGTTGGATTTCTAAACATTGCAGAAAAAATAGATAGGTTTTTTATTGTAGTGAATTGGGAAAAATTCCAGTGGTCTTTTCAAGTAGAAATCTTACCAATAACAGGCTTGGATCATTATCTGATCAATGTGAGAATCCAAGAGGAGGAAGCACCTAAGCGTTTCCCTTTAAAATTTGAAAAGATGTGGTTTCGAGAAGAGGGATTTTTTGATCTGGTGGCAAAATGGTCAAATGCACCACCTCGACGGGGTAATATAGCTTTTATCTTTTTTAAAAACTACAATTTGTAAAGGAGCGACTGAAAAAATGGAATCAAGAAGTGTTTAAGAATATCTTTTTGGAGAAGCTCGAGTTTGAAAAAGAGTTGGGGGAACTCCATTCTAAAGTGATTGAAGGAGGGATAATGAAGGAGGATTTTCAACTGGAAAAAAGTTTAAACAAGCAATATGTGGAGGTCTTGGCTAGGGAAGAGATTTTTTGGTGACAAAAATCTAAGGAAACATGGCTTAAGTAGGGTGACCGAAACACAGTTTTTTCATAATGTTTTTAAGGTTAGTAGATCCTACAATAAAATTCTTTCAATTCAAGATAAGCATGGAAATACTATCACAAAAAAAGAAGATATATGCAAGGAAGGTGTACATTTTTTCTCTGAGGCCTTTCGAGGTAGCCAAGTTGATATTTCTTAGGAAAATGAAGTGCTTGAGGTTATCCCATCATGTGTCATAAAGGATCAAAATTCAGCACTAACAAAGGTTGTGACTTTGGAAGAAGTTAAAACAGCTCTCTTCAGTCTAGGAGGTGACACAGCACCAAGTCCTGATGGTTTTTGGGCTTTATTTTTCTAGAAGATGTGGGAGATAGTGGCAAAGGACCTTTGGGAGGTGGTGGTGGAGTCTAGAGCTGGTGGGTTTTTTCTAAAAGATTTCAACAACACTTTTATTGCTTTAGTTCCTAAGAAAGAGGAGTTATCCTTTATTGATTTCAGACCCATAGCCCTTTGTAATATTGTCTATAAGGTTATTTTGAAGGTTATGGAAAATTGGTTAAAAGGCATTCTGGACACTGTGATATCTCTTGAACAAAGTGGCTTCTCCCCGAATCGGTCCATCTATGAAGGAATAATAATAGCTCATGAAGTTATACATTCCATAAGGACATCTTGTACAGAAAGGATGCTTGTTAAATTGGACATTAGAAAGGTGTACGATGAAGTGAATAGAAAATTTCTTTTAAAAGTGTTAAGGAATTTTGGTTTCTCTAAGGGATGGGTCAATTGGGTGGCGAGCTATATAAATACTCCTCGTTTTTTTGTTTTAATCAATGGAATATCACAAGGTTTGTTTGACTTGGAGAAAGGAATAAGACAACGGGATCCAATCTCTTTGTTTCTATTCATAATAATGGCAGAAGCTTTGGGAAGGCTAATTGCAAAGAAAAGGGTTGAAGGGATTTGGAAAGGTGTTTGTGTTGTAGAGGGTGTGGAATCTATATACCACTTACAGTTTGTTGATGATACTCTTTTAATGGGTGAAGCCACTTTTAGAGAAGCCAGGGTGATGAAAGGAATTCTTCACAAGTATAGTAAAGCATCTAGCCAATGCATAAATTGGAGAAAATCAAAAAAAATATTTTTCAATACCTGTTGTCAAAAGCAAAGAGAAATTTGTTCTATCTTGGACATGAAGGTGGGTTCTCTTCCAAGAAGGTATTTGGGTATACCTTTATTTGGAGGAGCAAGTAAAGCAACAATCTGGAAAGATTTTGTAAATTTTTGTTTAAAGAAAATGGATGGATGGAAATTTTGGTGGCTAACTTCAGCTAGAAGAATTTTGATGCTAAAGTTGGTAATTTCAGCCATCCCTATTTTCTCTATGATGTGCCTTAAAATTCCAAAAAAAAATATTAAATTAGTTGAGCAGAGAATGAGAAAGTTCATTTGGAATGGAGCCAGTGACTAGGATAAAATCCCTCTTCTATCATGGGAAAACATTTGTAAGATGAAAGAAAAAGGGGGAGTAGGATTGAGGGATTGGAGTATCTTGAATGAGGCCTTAGGAGCAAAAGTGGTTTGGCATATATATGCCCAACCTTCTCAGCTATGGGTCCAAATTTTAAAAGATAAATATATGGATTCGATGGAAGGTAGTCATATCTTTACAATGTGAAATCCTCCAAATGGCTCAGTGATTTGGAATTTTGTGGTTTCTTGTCGACAGGCGATGGTTGATCACATTACTTGGAAAATTGGTAATGGTGAGAAGGTGAAATTCTAAGAAGACTCATGGGAGGGCTTCCCAACCTTGAAGGAGAATGGTGAGCTCCAAGATTTGAAACTTTGGTTTACACAACATTGGGGTGAAAAAGTAAGTGATTACCTGGAGTTCAAAGGAGATGAGTTAGGTGGTGATTGGAGTTGGAAATCACTATGAAATACTGACATTTCAGATCAACAAAGAATGTTGATGCAGGAGATATTTCAATCTAGGAAGGTTATGAAGTCCAATAAGGAAGATAAGGTAGTATTGTGAAGTACAACAAATGGGAAATAGTAAAATTAGGATATCAATTTCTGGACACAGAAATTGGTAATGAAAAATGGCTGGCAAGTTTATGTCAGGGAAAAGAGTGCCTACCAAAAGAAGGGGCCTTTGAATGGTTAGTACTTAGGGGATGCATTCTAACAAGAGAAAGAAGGAAACATTTAGGTTTCTATGGGCCAACTAGATGTGTGATGCGCTCAAAAGCGGAGGAGACAAGTGATCATCTCTTGTTACATTGCAAAGTGGTGGATTCATGTTGGGAAATGTTAAGGAAGTCATTGGGCTGGCAAGGCCCTACCCTAGAAACATTAAGGAAGGTTTTTGAAGGATGGCCAATCTTGAGAAAAAGGACAATTTTCTCATGTCTGGAAGGTCAGCCCCTTTGTAGTTATATGGGAAATCTACAAAGAGAGAAATAGGAGAATTTTTCTAGATAAGGAAGAATCTTTAGAAATTTTACATTGGGGAATCAATCATGCCATAGAAGAGGTGGTGGGAGTAGCAGCATCGTAGAATTTCAGCTCTAAGATCCCTTTCACCATGGAAGATAAACACATTCAGGCTCAGTGGCTAGGTATTCACTTCCAGCCCATTAAGGAGCCTAGCAGGATTAAACCAGCTTCTTGTTTATCTAAGGTGGTGAATTGGGAAAAACCTTTGGAAGGATGGTGGAAGATTACTTTTGATGGGGCTTAAAAAGGGAATCCTAGACCATCAGGGGTGGAATTCATAATTTGAGATTGGAAAGGTGATGTTATGGCCTTAGGAGCATAGAAGTTAGATGAAGGGACAAACAATACAGATAAAGCCATGGCAGTTTTAATGACGATTAAGCTAGGAAAGATTTTAGGAGCCACAAAAATAAAAGAAGAGTTAAATTCTTGTGAAAAATTTACAATCAGTCACATTAGGAGAGCTGGGAACGTTAAAGCGGATGTACTTTCGAAATGGGCCTTAACATTTAGGCAAGTGGGGGATTTAAACTTTGAAGATTTAAGGAATGTAGAGCTGGAAGATTATGCTTTAGAGGTGGGAGTACAAAGCATTAATGAGACATGATAGGCTTCAGATTGAAGTAGGATTGAAAAGATGGGAGAATGGCTAGAAAAGGTGGCGATGGTGTTTCAGTACATTGAAGCGTTAAAAATGGAGTGTGGAAACCAAGAAAAATTAAATCCTTGGCCATCGGTTTGTTCATCTCATTGTTTTTGGTGAGGTAACAAAAAATCCAAGGAGAGGAATTTTTAGTGTCAATGGTGGTTAGCAGGGCTATTATGGAGGCAAATTTTACTTTCCTCTCCAAAAGGCAACTAAATCCCTTTTATGGGGATGCATCTGGGTTGTGGTTATCTAGAATGTTCCTCATTGAAGATGAAAGGATGGTAAAGTATGTTAGAATGATTTTGGGAAGGGATTTTGGGATCCTCAGACAACGTTATAGAATGAACATCGATGTATACTCCATGATTGCAGTGTGGGGATTTGATCTAGGCAAAACGGTGGAAACTGTCAGGGGAAGTGTTGGTAATGTTGGTGCATGAGGACTTTTTGGTTGGGATGGAGAGCATTTTTGAATGAGTTGCTCCAGGAGTGGGGTTAGACATTAATGAAGGAATAGGCATAGAATAATTTGAGGAGCCTATTGGTTTCCTACCCTTTATTTGATGGCCAAAAGAAAGATTCAAGGCACGGTGCAGAGAAGAGGCTCAGCTTGGGTGGAAAGCACTGAAGTTGTTCATTGAATTGATGAAAATTGAAGCCTTCATTGCTAAAGTGAAGGTGGAAATGGAGTGGATGGAGCAAGAAAATCCAAATCAAAAGAAGCGGAAGGTGAAAGGAAAAGGCAAAACAAAGAAGGCACCAGGTAGTGCAAAATGACACTAGTGTTTTTTACTGGTTTTTTGCTAGTTTATAATTGTTAAATGGTTAAGTTAGTAGTTGAAAGTGATTGAATTGTATAGGATAATGTTGGGGCTTTTTTTTCTGTCTTTAAAAAACTATTAAAATTTTATAGTCTTTTTATACTAATGAAAAATACAGAACGATGGTGGAAGTATGGGGTAGGGTTTGGTTTTTGCTTATGCATGTTAATGTGCTTTAGAGCAGGATCTTTAGGTTTTCAGAAATTTTTTGTTTGAAAGGGATGAACAAGAATTGATAATGTACTATTTTATTTCAAAGAAATATAAATCACTCTATTACCGACCAAAAAAAAAATAATTGTCTTGACTGATTTTAGGTGTATACATTTTTCCCCTCTTTGAAGTAATGTGTTTACACGTTACTTCAAAGAAAAATTTGTTGGTGATGCTAACAAAAAAAAAATCAATGCCCCAAATGCTGATTTTCAAGTGATGACGGATATATGCCCCCTCGAGAGGTAAATTGATGAATTTTTGAATTTTTACGATTTTTTGGATTTTTTGAAATTTTGATGATTTTTCAATGATTTGATGGTGATTTCAAAATTTTATGATCCAAAAACGATTTATCTCCCAAAAAATTATGTTGAACTTGCCAAATGATAAATCGATGAATTAAACCCCTTTGGAAAATAAAATAAATCAACCCCATAAAAATCCCACTTAATTAGCCTTTAAAAGGTTAAAAAGGTGATTTTCAATTTCATTTGTGCATTTGGATTTTGAAATTTGAAAGTGATTGAGCAATTGAGCAATTTGAGAAAGATGGTAATTCCCTACCACACACACTAATTCGAGCACGTGTGACATCACAACTTCCCGATAGTGTATGGACCTCTAGTACGTACCCCGAAAAAACTCCCTCATGATTTTTAAATCTCGTTTTCCCACATTTTTTAATGTTTGAAATTTTGCTTTTTACGTTTTAGCACATGTGGTCGCCGATGTAGCACATAGGGTTCTTGTTATAGCGCATCTGGTATTCTAGTGCATAGGGTTAGTCTTGTAGCACATAGATGCTAGATTTTAGTGTATATAGGGAATTAGCATGTAGAGTCAATTTTCTAGCGCATACGATGAATGTTGTAGCGCATATGGTTTATTAGCGCATAGGTGATGTGATTTAGTGCAATAGGTCAATGTTATAGTGCATAGAATCATTTAGCGCTTAATAGAGAGATTGAGCTCATATGATAAATTTGATGGCACATATGGTGATTCAGCGCATAGAGACCCTGTTTTGGTGCATCCATGAAATTTTTTGGTGCATCCATGTTTTTAGCGATTTGAATCATTGTTTTAGCACATCTAGGTCAAATTGTTGAATTTTTAGATTAGACTCCTTGATTTTGATGATTGTTGATCACATCAGCCTTTGATTTGATGATGATTAATGATGTTGATAGATTCGATGATGATTGATCTCATGATAGGCGAGATTCAATGATAGGATGATGATAATTGACCTCATTATAGGTGAGGATCAATAATAGATTGAGGATGATTGACCTCATGGTAAGAAAGGATCAATGATAGGTACTCATGAGATGCAATCAAAATCTCATCAAAGCTGATTAGATTGATAGGTTGATTGATGATTGATTGATTGATTTGTTGATTTGCGATATGTTGTGATGATAAGAGCCTTTGTCAGTCCTAAAAATTTGGGAGCATTTCCTGAGGACTTGGGAGTTGATTTTGCATTTAGATTAGGCTGATCTAAATGTGATTGGCTGATGCGGACTAACTTCACTGATTGACATGCCCTAGCATTAGATTAATAGGGGGCTTCTGACTGCACTAGAAAAGAGGTGGCATATCGATCATAACACCTTCCACTTACCCACAAGCGAGATGACAGTGACACTGGAGGATGTGTACTGCATTTTGAGGATTCCAGTCATTGGAGAGTTGGTTGTATATGATTCGGCTGAACAGGGAGGTACAAATGCTTTATGCAGGATCTTCCATGATGAACAGATTAGCGGGTATGAGATGCCCTAGCAGGATATGTATGAGACCTATGCCCCATTATCCTCTATGTTCGTTGGTTTCATTGGTGGCTTCCTATGTCCCAACAAGAGGTTGAAGGGACTAAATGTTGGATGGGGCTAGATACTTGAGAGTATGATTACTCAGGGTACTAGATATGCTTGGGGCTCTTGCATGCTTTCCCATTTATACCATGATCTTCATCAGGCAGTCTATCTTGGAGCTGCCAGTCTATCTACAAGTGTGACATTGTTATAGACCTAGGCATGGGAGCATATAGTGGTAACATGACCAGTAGTAGATAGATATCAATTGATTGGCAAGCCATATGTGTATGGATATACCGGCCCAGTTGTTTAGCATAAGCTAGGAAAATTGGAGTATTGGAGACGAGTGCTTGATGACCTAGACTTTGTGACATGGTGACTGTACTTGGACTATGAGCAATGGGCAGAGGCCATCTAGAGATGCCTTTCATGTGTACAACCAGATACTTGATTGGGTGGAAATAGTTTGTCATCAAGAGATTCTTGTTGATGAGGGTACTCCATTAGTATGGTAGAGTACAGGGCATACCCCAAGGAGTGACTACATATGCACGGAGGCAACATAATAATACAGAGTGGGGACCCACCCTGTCATACAATGTAGCTTGTGACGAGTATCAAAAATTATAGCCGCTAATGTGGGCTTATCATCCAGATATTTCAGAGGGATACATGACATATCATTACACCCATTACTTCTACTCGAATCCATTTCTAAGGATATCTATCCCTAACAAGCCAATGCCAACTTTGGAAGACGATGATGAGAGGATACCTGGATAGAGGAGAGGCAGGGGTGGTGGAGATGAGGAGAATGGAGATGATGGAGACAGGGGAGATGGAGGTGGCAAAGATGGATATGGTGGTGATGACAATGGGGATGGAGGAGATGGAGATGGAGGTGCAAGTGCTCTTCAGTTATTGGATTTTAGAGTGTCGAGGAGGACTATAGTTCCTATTGGAGATCAGGATTGCACCCTCAAACAAGTTGGGCTTGTTTATCCTGCCTCAACATGGAAATTCTCTAGACTTGTGGGTAAGTCTGCGTGATAGAGATAATCTCCAGATCAGGGTTGGTTCCCTCTAGATAATCACCTAAACTATGAATTTTCAAAGGAAAAGAATAGAGAAAATTGAAAAAAAGAAAACTACAGCTAATGATGATCAACTAGAAATTTGAGATTTTAAAAAAAAACTGACTCACAACACCACTCTCACAAGGCAATCATTTCTCACAATCTACTTTAGAGCACCTAGCACATTAGTATTTTGCATAAAGATTCATGAACAATGAATACAATATGCAACCTGCACTATTTGTCACTCTTGATTACAACCCACAATAATAAGACTAAGGAAGGATCCGCTATATTGAATCAAAAACAAAATCAAATTATTATTGTGAGCCCATGACAAGCAAAGTGGAAGGAAAACTAAAAAATGAAGGAGCCAAGGCATCAAAATCTGATTCAAAAGTTTACAAAACTCTCTCTACAATGATAGGAGAGTAAGAAACTAAAAAATGTGAACCCCGAGAAATTCAAAATTTCTCCAATCTAAAGGCATCAAGTGACCCATGGTGCAAAAATAGAAAAATCAAGCCCAAAAAGCAACTCATTCTGCATTTTTGAGCTCCTCCAAAAATCCTGAAAATCAACCACCTAAATAGCTCCAAATGGCATAAAAAAGATAGAAAGTTGTCATCTCCCAACGGTTGATCCAAAAAGCCTCCAAAAATTAGGTTCCAATTGTCCAGAACTGAAAAAATAGAAAGCTCAAACTGCCACCTCTTTTCCAAATCCGCCCAAGAACTGAACTCAAAATGGAAAGTTTTGTTGTCACTCAAGTGAATCTTAAAATAACAACTTAAAAAATTTATAAAAACATTGAATAGCTATTTTTTTACAACTTGCAGTTTTCTAAATTTCAAAAAAGAAAGTCTCTCCCTATTACATCTAATCTTTTCTAGTTTTTCCTTCAAATCCTTTGATTTTCCTCTTTCATCTTCAGTTATATTGATTTTTTGCATTCAATTTTGCAAAAATCAACATATTACATTCAATGCTCCTTTACATGATTGATTTTTAGATAAAAAATCATAGAAAAATATTGCCATTATCCACTTGGGAAAAAAAGATTTTATGACCTAAAGTCATTGCTTGAATTCCAAAGGAATTTTGGCATGAAATTTTCTCTAAGGAAAGAAGAAAGCTACCCTAGAAGGGGCCATATGCATATCATGAGTTTGATTTTCTATAAAAATCAAAAGGAAAAATATAACCCATAGGCTTATCAGCCTAGGCACATGAAAATGGGACCTTTGAAAATGCAAATAAATGTGATGAAAATCGCATTGGGGCTGGTCATAGGGAAAAACCCTAAACACAAAAGGGCCTTCAAAATGTTGAATCGATTGATCATTATTATTGCTATCCTTTCAAGAGAGACGTGGCTCTGCTCACGCCACCATGGAAGACTTAAGGTTTGATCTTCTCGACCACCACCAAGCTCCACCTCCTTCGAATCTGGATGTATTCGGCTCCCTACATGCTAGTAAGATTTTGACTATATTTTGTTTCATCTGTTTGCTCTAATTTGATGAAGAAATGGCCTTAGAGGCCTCGACTTCCACTGTTTCTTAATGCATTTTCTCTTTTTTTGTGTTTTCATTTTCCTTGCCATTCTTATGGTCATCTATGGAGGGCTTGCTTAAGGCATTCCTTTTAGTTTTGGTCATGGCTTCCATTGAGTTCTTCCACTTGAAACGAAGGTAACCTTCACTTCTCTCTTATTCCCTTGCATTTCTCTCTTAAATAAAGCTTATTAAATCTTTTCTTTTACAAAACATATGAAGTTTGGTAGATTATTGAGCTCGTCCATTACTCTAACTATAGCCACACTATGTATTCTTTCTCCTTTGTAAAAAAAATGGGCTTCAGCCCCCACCTATAAATGAATGCATTTGATATACGAGGACCATTTTATAACAAAAGCTTCCTCTATGAGGGTTTATGAAATTTTATGGCTACGAGTCTGTGTCTTTCCCTCTTCCATTTGTCTCTTGAAAAATTATGGCTCGGCCCTTCCATGCAAATGAATGCATTTTAAATGGAAATCTCCTCCTTTTGACTGTGACATTCGACCCTTTTAGGCCGTGACCTATAGCTTGCTCTTCACTGTTTTGAAAAAAACAAGGGTTTGAACCCTTATTCTCTTCCCTTGTATTTTGGATTTGAACCTGAAACCCTTGAGTGAGTACTATTGCTCATGCAACAAGAAACTTGGCCTCTCCAAGCTGCGATCATATGAATTATAACCAGGGTTTCTTCTGCATTTTTGAATTTGATTGAACTTCACTGTTTGCATTCTGGAAATTCCTCATGGAAAACAAAACAATAGCGTTTGTTTCAAACCTGACTTGACACCACATGTATTTACATATTTTGGAAACATTCCTTTATGATTTTTCCTCCTGTAGCCTAAATACATGTTTTTAGCATAGAAATTCTGAAACAAAACTTACTTATTTTTGCTAATCCTCTTCAATGATGGTGTTGTATTGAACCATACTTTGAGCAACCTTTGGCATTATGAGGACACCTCTTTATAACAGATTGATGTTTTTAGTATTCCCTTTCTGACATTTTTCAAATTTCAAATGCATTTGAACATCCTAAAATCATGCACATTACATTTCTTTTCACAGCCTAATGCTTCATTTGTGTTTCACATTGACATTGAGTCATGCAATCAGACTTTTCCTCTCATACTGATGATACCAGAATACAGAAACATGTTCAAAATTTGAAAATTACCTCCATGTATTTTGTTGTTCCATATTTCATTTAGCCTTCAAATACTTGATGCCTTGCATTTTGATTTAGCATGCCCTCTTTGCATTCATCCTTTTCCTTCAATAACTCTCTTACAACCACTTGTCACTTTGTTTCTGATGGAGCAAGCCTCTCTTTTATACTCTTCATGCATTTTTATCTCCTTTACTTCAGATGTAATTGATGATTTTCAAACAAGGAATTATGTATGAATGTTCACTATCACATTATGAGATCATGCACTTAAACAATTTATCACTCATGATTTTCAATTCATTGCACTTTAAGAGTTGATTGTCCTAAATGGTCAACTCTTTGAGTCCTTTTGGCACTTTATGATGCACTCATATAATGGATGTCTTTCCTTGAGCATTTTGGATTTTTTTCTATATCAATCCCTATTTGAATGTTCAAGGGATAGCATGTTGAGTCTCAACCCTTGTGGGAGCCCGTTTTACACCACATGCTTTATGATATTCTATCTAGATCAGCAGCATGACTTGTCCTATACCTGCACATGGAAACAAACAATTTTAGATTAAATCAATATATTATTTTGATGTTTCCTCCTTGGCCTCTGTCACACTTCTTTCTCTTGCTCAGTTGTTTCAATGTATCATTAGCAACATTCTCCATTATTGTTGATAATTCATATAGGAATGTTCATAGTCAGAGATCTAAAAACTTTTGATATCTCTTGTAGGTCTATCTGGAGCTCAGGAACAAGGATGGTGCACCATTCCAGAATCAACTAAAGACTTACAGACAATGATGATTATGTTCTTTCTTATGTGTCTTCTTTTCTTTCATCTTCAATAGTGTAGAATGTTCCTTTTGATACATTGTCATAGCTACTCCCACAACTTGTGTGGGACATTTGGTTCTTTATTACCCAATGAATATAAATACAACATTCATGAGACACTTGTTCAATTATGTACTTTTCTCCTTTATGTAAAACAATGTTTGAACATTGTAATTGAATATCAAAATGAAAGCATCTCTTTTCCATTTCATGCAATAATTAATGATGTAATTGATATTAGACAATTTAAACACATTTCATTTCAAAATCCACAATAACTAAAATACTTGCAATGGTTAAACATTTGCAAAATTAAATTGAAATCCTTCACTTTAAAAGTGAATCTTGAATGAACCAGCTCTGTCAAATTGAGCTAAAGTGAAAATTTGATAACACTTTTGGCGACCTCTACTAGATGCTTGCCTACTAAGCATTAGGCCAGTTTCCTTATGCAAATCCATTGGGCATGGATTCACCTTTTCCCTCTCTAAAAATTAGAAAACTCATGAATCAAAAACTGAAAACTCCTCCAATAGTAATAGAAATCTGAAACAAAACCAAACAAAAAAAGAACACCACACCCTAGTGGCTAGAAAACCATGTGCAACAACACTTATGGAAAGGAAAACTGAAATTAAATGTGCCTCAAGAGCACTTGTTAATAGCAACTACTCTATACTATACTAACCAATGAAAATAGCACTCAGAAAAAACCATTTACTGGTTTTGAAAAATAGCTTCCCCTTCTAGTCAACTTGCAATGCTTTTCTTGTTTGTGAATCCACCAAAATATGTGGATAAAAATCAAGTATTCAACAATTTTCCTCAACATCCCTCCAAGGAGAAAGGTAAAATCACTTACCCAACTTTCTTGACTCATGAACCAGTGGGGATCAAGTGGAAAAATGAACTAGTTTTGCTCAAGATGATACCTCCCTTGATGCTTGAGATCAGTATTGTCATGGGGCTGCTCCTTCTCATTTGATTCAAACCAAGCTAGATGCCTAATAGGGAATCCCCTTGAAGGCTTTGAATTGGAGAGAACACAATTTGGGTGATCAACATCAACCTGCATGATGGCTTGTTGTGTTAACTCCTCTACGATTAATTGACCATGCTCCTCCATTAAACCTTTAACTGGAACATCAGTCTTGAGCTCCTCCACACAATGGAAAGGAAGCTACTCCAACAAACTATTATCATGCAAATAAACTTCATGAAACATTTCTTGGCATTTGGCCTCCTCCTCCAAGGGCTTTAGTAGCATGTTTTCCTAGTAGTCCTTAAACTGATCAGTTTCATCTCGTTTCACTACAAACAGGGCATGTTCAGGGACTTGCTTCACTTTGTTTTCCTCATCATTCACTTGGTCTCCACAAGAATCTAGTAGAGTAGCAAGCTCTCTATAAGCTGGATAGGTGGGATCTTGACATTCAAGAATTGAAGTGTCATGGAAGGTCTAACCCTCTTCCATCAACTCTCTCAATTGTTCTTCAAGGGAAACAACCTCGACTATTTGTTCATGGATCAACTCTTTGTCTATGTGATCCTTGTGCTCTTGCTCAACATTTCTCTCCATCTCAACAACCAATTGTTCCTGATTTTCTAGCTCTTCATCATCACTATACCAGCTACATACCTCAAAGTAGTTGTCATTATCCTAATGTTTCATCTGGTCATTGTTCCCCAAAATCTACTCTTTCCCTTGACTTGTAGCTACTGCGTGTGTGAGCATGCTTTGCTCATCTTGGTCCATGAAAGAAGGCAGCTCATCAAACAAAAACATGGAGCTATCCTCTTGAGTAGCCTATTTTACCTCCTCATCCTATTTCCTTGATTGATCTTTTGAAATGAGCACTGAAACATTTTTCGCTTCTTCAACTTTTTCAATGCTCATTTTAGAAGATCAATCAAGGCAATATGATGAGGTAAAAGAGGTTTCTCAAGAGGATAGCTCCACTTTTTCGTTTGATGAGTTTCCTTCTTTCATGGACAAAGATGAGGAAAGCATTCCCACACCTATAGTAGCTACAAGTCAAGGGCAAGAGCATATTTTGGGGAACAATGACCAGATGAAACAACAGGATATTGACAACTACTTTGAGGTATGAAGCTGGTATAGTGGTGATGAAGATCTAGAAAATCAGGAATAGTCGATTGTTGAGATGGAGAGAAATGTTGAGTCAGATCTTCCATGACACTTCAATTCTTGAATGTAAAGATCCCACCTGTCCAGCTTGTAGAGATCTTGCTACTCTACTAGATTCTTGTGGAGACCAAGTGAATGATGAGGACAACAAAGCAAAGCAAGTCCTTGAACATGCCCTATTTGTAGTGAAATGAGATGAAACTAATTGGTTTAAGGATTGCTAGGAAAACATGTTGCTAAAGCCCTTGGAGGATGAAGCCAAATGCAAAGAAATGTTTCATGAATCGGATTTGCATGGTAATAGCTGGTTGCAGGAACTTCCTTTCCGTTGAGTGGAGGAGCTCGAGACTGATGTTCCAGTTAAATTTTTAATGGAGGAGCATGGTCCATTGACCGTAGAGGAGGAGTTAACACAGCAAGCCATCATGCAGGCTGATTTTGTTGTTGTTGATCACCAGAATTATATTCTCTCCAATCCAAATCCTTCAAGGGGATACCCTATTAGGCATCTAGCTTGGTTTGAATCAAATGAGAAGGAGCATCCCCATGACAATACTGATCTTGAGCATCAATGGAGGTATCATCTTGAGCACAACCAGTTCATTTTTCCACTTTCTCCCCATTGGTTCACGAGTCAAGAAAGGTGGGTAAGTGATTTTACCTTTCTCCTTGGAGGGATGTTGAGGAAAATTGTTGAATACTTGATTTTTCTCCTCATCTTTTGGTGGATTCACAAGCAAGCAAAGCATTGCAAGTTGACTAGAAGGGGAAGCTATTTTTAAAAACTAGTAAATGGTTTTGTCTAAGTGTTATTGTCATTCGTTAGTATAGGATAGAGTAGTTGTTGCTAATAAGTTCTCTTGAGGCACATTTCATTTTAGTTTTCCTTTCCATAAGTGTTGTTAAACATTGTTTTTTGGCCACTAGGGCCTGGTGTTTTGTTTTTGTTTGATTTTCCTTTCCATTTCATTTTAGTTTTCATTCCATAAGTATTGCATGAAATGGAAAAGAGATGCTTTCATTCTAATATTCAATTACAATGTTCAAACAGTGTTTTACATAAAGGAGAAAAGTATAGAATTGAACAAGTGTCTCATTAATGTTGTATTTATATTTATTGGGTAATAAAGAACCAAGTGTCCCACACAAGTTGTGGGAGTAGTTGTGAAAATGTATCAAAAGGAACATTCTACACTATTGAAGATGAAAAAAAAAGAAGATGCATAAGAAAGAACATAATCATCATTGATTGTAAGTCTTCAATTTATTCTAGAATGGTGCACCATCCTTGTTCCCAAGCTCCTAATAGACCTGCAAGAGATATCAAAAGCTATTAGAGCTCTAACTATGAACATTCATATATGAATCATCAACAATAATGGAGAATGTTGCTAATGATACATTGAAACAACTAAGCAAGAACGAGAAGTGTGACATAGGCCAAGGAGGAAACATCAAAATAATATATTGATTTAATCTAACATTGTTTATTTCCATGTGCAGGTATAGGACAAGTCATGCTATTGATCCAGATATAATATCATAAAGCATGTGGTGTAAAACAGGCTCCCACAAGGGTTGAGAATCGATTTTCTATCCCTCAAACATTCAAAGAGGGATTGATATAGAAACAGATCCAAAATTCTCAAGGAAAGATATCCATTAGATGAGTGCATCATAAAGTTCCAAAAGGACTCAAACAGTTAACCATTAACTATTTAGGATAGTCAACTCCCAAAGTGCAATGAATTGAAAATCATGAGTGATCAACTGTTCAAGTGCATGATCTCATAATGTGATAGTGAACATGCATACATAATGCCTTGTTTGAAAATCATCAATTACATATGAAGAAAAGGAGATAAAAATGCATGAAGAGTACAAAAGAGAGGTTGGCTCCATCAGAGACAAAGTGACAAGTGGTTGTAAGAGAGTTATTGAAGGCAAAGGATGAATGCAAAGAGAGCATGCTAAATCAAAATGCAAGGCATCAATTATTTGAAGGCTAAATGAAATATGGAACAACAACATACATGATGGGGTCATTGTAATCCTCATCATTTAATTTATCAATCCAAGGTAGTGTCCATGGTTGTATTCAAGAGAGAAAGTAGAAAACTTGTTTGAGAATCTATTCTACAGTCTATTCTACTTGCATGAAATAAATCCTATTTGCATGAAAGGGAATTTTCATGAAAGAGAACTAATCTAAGGAACACTTGCAAGAATTGAAAAGGCTAAACGACTTGACACTTTCTGGAAATGAAAAGTCTTGCTTGAATTCAAATTTACTGTAGAAAGTTGGAAATACATCGCTGGTAAATGAAACTAGATCTATTCTATTTCCTCAGGCTGAAACAAGTCTTTCTAATCCCCTCCTTTTGATCAAATGATTACATTTTATTTATATAATTCATATTCTATATCTATCCACTAAGAATGTGGATCCAAGATCCTATTTTTGAGGGGTCATTTACAAAACTTTGAGAAAATTGAAGTTGTTGTCCTCAATCACACCACTTTTGTCTCAATCATTTTATGATGCTTACTGCTCCTTCCTTGATACAAATAACACCAAATTATAAAAAGGGTTTTTAGATCTTCAAATATAGTTTCTAGATTATTTTGAATTTTCAAATTTTGTTGAGAAATGAGAGAGATATCACTGTTTTATTGAGACTGCATTTTTGAATATTCTGAATGCCTGATTTTTATGAAGTCTTCAGTTCTCCATGTGAATGAAGGAATTATTCTTCACTTTTCTTGCCAAAATCATTGATCATTAACATGAATAACATGTTATAATCATGCAACAACATTTGATTGATGTGGTAGCTTGAGTTATTTTTGGTGGAAGAAGGAATTATGAAATGTAATAATTGTGAGAGATCTTTGAACTCAACATGAAACAAATACTCATCCCATTAATTTTGGAATGATTGATGATCCATGATTTTGCATGAATGTAGGAATGTGTTGGAAGTCTTCTCCATCTTCTCATTATTTCTTCAAATCCTTCTAAATCTTTCAGGAGTTAACTGCTTCAAATGTCAAGAGCTCTTTGTTGCAAGTGTCTATGAAGCTCCTTCTTACCATGAGTTATTTAATAACTCATTTATCTACATTATATCATCTAAAACACTTCATGGAGACATATTAGAGGCACTTTGGATCACATTTATTTACTAAAAATAAATCAAATATTTACTTTATATTTTACTTTAAACAAGCTAAAGAACTTTCAATCATTACTCAAATCCACTTTAACATTAATACATTAGTAAGAAATATATGATTTTCTTTCATAAAATATGAGACAATTTATGGTCTCATCAATACATGGAGGTAATTTTCAAATTTTGAACTTGTTTTTGTATTCTGGTATCATCAATATGAGAGGAAAAGTCTGATTGCATGACTCAATGTCAATGTGAAACACAAATGAAGCACAAGGCTATGAAAAGAAATGTGATGTGCATGATTTTAGGATGTTCAAATGCATTTGAATTTTGACAAATGTCAGAAATGGAATACTAAAAACATCAATCTGTTACAAAGAGGTTTCCTCATAATGCCAAAGGTTGCTCAAAATATGGTTCAAGACAACATCAGCATTGAAGAGGATTTGCAAAATAAGTAAGTTTTGTTTCAAAATTCCTATGCTAAAAACATGTATTCATGCTACAAGAGGCCAACTCATAAAGGCATGTTTCCAAAATATGAAAATACATGTGGTGTCAAGTCAGGTTTGAAAAAAACCCCATTGTTTTGTTTTCCATGACGTATTTCCAGAATGCAAATAGTGGAGTTCAATCAAATTCAAAAATCCAAAAGAAACCCTAGTTATAATTCATATGCCTATGGCCTAGAGAGGCCAAGTTTCATGTTCCATGAGCAATATTACTCACTCAAGGGTTTTAGGTTCAAATCCAAAATACAAGAGAAGAGAGTAAGGGTTCAAACCCTTATTTTTTTCAAAACAGTGAAGAGCAAGCTACAGGCTGTGCCCTAAAAGGGTCAAATGTCATAGTCAAAAGGAGGAGATTTCCATTTAAAATGCATTCATTTGCATAGAAGGGTTGAACCCTCATTTTTCAAGAGACAAATGGGAGAGGAAAAGACATAGGCCCGTAGCCATAAAATTTCATAAACCCTAATAAAGGAAGCTTTTGTTATAAAATGGTCCTCGTATATCAAATGCATTCATTTACAGGTGGGGGCTGAGCCCGGTTTTTTTACAAAGGAGAAAGAATGCATAGTGTGGCTATAGCTAGAGTAATGGTCGAGCTCAATAACCTATAGAACTTCATATGTTTTGTAAAAGAAAAGCTTTAATAAGCTTTATTTAAGAGAGAAATGCAAGGGAATAAGAGAGAAGTGAAGGTTACCTTCATTTCAAGTGGAAGAACTCGATGGAAGTTGTGGCCAAAACTCAAAAGAATGCCTTAAGCAATCCCTCCATATATTTCCATAAGAATGGAAAGGAAAATGACAACACATAAAAAGAGAAAATGCATTAAGAAACGGTGGAAGCCAAGGCCTCTAAGGCCATTTCTTCATCAAAATAGAGCCAACAGATGAAACAAATTACAGTCAAAAACTTACTGTCATGTAGGGAGCTGAATAAACCCAAATTCAAAGGAGGTGGAGCTCGAAGGTGGCCGAGAAGATCAAACCCTAAGTCTTCCATGGTGGCGTGAGTATAGCCATGTCTCTCTCCAAAGGCCAACAATGATAATGATCGGTCGATTCAACATTTCGAAGGCCCTTTTGTGTCTAGGGTTTTACCCTATGACCAGCCTCAATGTGATTTTTATCACATTTATTTTCATTTTCAAAGGCCCCATTTTCATGTGCCTAGGCCAATAAGCCTATGGCTAATATTTTTTCTTTTGATTTTTATAGAAAATCAAACTCATTATATGCATATGCCCCCTTCTAAGGTAGCTTTCTTCTTGCCTTCGAGAAAATTTCATACCAAAATGCCTTTGGAATTCAAGCGATGACATTAGGTCATCAAATATTTTTTTCCCAAGTGGATAATGGCAATATTTTTTATGATTTTTTATATAAAAATCACTCATGTAAAGGAGCATTGAATGAAATATGTTGATTTTTGCAAAATTCAATGCAAAAAATCAATATAATTGAAGATCAAAGAGGCAAATCAAAGGATTTCAAGGAAAAACTAGAAAAGATCAGATGTAATAGGGAGAGACTTTCTTTTTCGAAATTCAAAAAACTACAAGTTGTAAAACACTAGCTAAGAAATGTTTCTATAAATTGCTTAAGTTAGTTGTTATTTTAAGATGCACTTGAGTGACAACAAAGCTTTCCATTTTGAGTTCAATTCCTCAGCGGATTTGGAAAAGAGGTGGAAGTTTGAGCTTTCTATTTTCACTCTGGACTGTTGGAACCTGATTTTTGGGGGCGTTTTGGATCAACCTGTTAGAACTGTAAAATTTTGTAATTTTACATAGTTGTTTCATACCCATGAGTTTCCAATCGAGTCCTCACCATATGCTCAGGGCCTCTCTTCATAATATTTTGCTCACATTTTGGCCATGTAGTCCCATAAAATCCATCAAGTCTTGGTATTTCACATAATAGTCCATTTTGGCATGAGATTATCAAGGTCTCCCCGACCCATAATGCATTCTTGTTAATATATGTTTGTTGTTGCCTATCGGCAACACCTCAGGGATGTCACAGCGATTGGAATTCACATGCAGGTGTCATTTGGCAAGACACTTTTATTGTTTCGGAAACTAAGGGTTTCCCCATCAGCAAAGAAAAGTATTCTTCAGGGTGAGGTCTTAGCCAGATCTTTATCTCTCACCGACCGGCGGCAGAGGGATACACAATCGGCAAGAGATTTTCTTCGGGGTGAAGTCTCAGCGAACTCTTCATGTCTCATCGACTAGCGTGGAACAAGCAAGCACTTTGGCCAAACAAAGGGTATTCAGGATGAGGTCTCACCGAACGCGTCCAGTCTTGCCAACAAAACACAAGAGGGGATTCTATGGAATGGCTTTCAGAATGAAGTCTTGATGTCTCAGCAACCCATATGTCACGCCGATGAGGATATACATATCGACAAGAGTCAATGCATCAGAATAACGTCTCACCGAATGGGTCGTGTCTTGCCGACCGGTGATAAGGATATACATCTCGGTAAGACTAAAGTGCATCAGAGTGAGGTCTTGGTGAGTGCATCAGGTCTCACCGACATTGCACAATGGGACTCTACCAAGGGTTATCGGCGTAGGTCTTGTAGTCTTGCCGACCCGTTTTGTCACACCAACATTTTGTTGCATCGGTGAGAGAATGATATTGTCACAGCGATCAAAAACGAACTTAAGGAGATTTTTGGTAAGACGAGGTATGATCTGTGGGACGTCTTCCCGACAATAGAGGTCACAGCGAAACACGAAGGATGCAGGATGACTGTCGGCGAGACATTGGCCTTCGGTGTGACTACGGGATGTCTCGGCGAGTGTTTGGCACATGTTAAATGAAACCCGAATAATGTTGGCTGACGTTTGGATACGCGAAGTGATGTGTCTGTTCAGATGCAAATGTATAAATATCCATTTTCAATTGTAAAAGGAGGGAATTAGATTAGATTAGATACAGTAGGTAGATTAGAAATGGATATAGTAGAATAAAAAAATTTAGAACAGAGACTATGATTTATGATTTCAAAATGGAGATATCAATGAAAATTAGTTGATGCGGCTACTTATTTCTGATGTCAATTGTCTGTTGTGCTTATTGAAAGTATTACTAATTTGTCTCCAAAATTGATGCTTTCTGGTTGTTTAAATTGGTATAAAAAGTTTATATTCAATTTATTAGTGCACATTTGTTGTATCTATGTGGTTAATTAATTGGTTCTTTCAAGAAAATATTAAATCCTTTTGGTTGATCACATTAATCAGGGAAATTCATATGGATTATTAAGAAGAGCTTAGCAATCATAATCTTGCATGTTTATACAAGTTATAAACAAAACATATGCCAACAATTTGAGTGTTTTCCTGAAAGAGGTTGCCCATTGCTATTTCATTTGACTCTGCATACCTAATAAGGCACTAGTCTCTGCATTTCACCATTTAGATTCATTCATTTTCTTTACATCTATTAACTGAGCATATTAAGATTTAGCTTTGAATATTGCTATACAATTTATACCAAATTTAGTTTTATTTGTCCACTCCCATCTTCCATTGTGGGAAAAACATTTCAAGAGAGACAAGCAAGTCAAGTCTACTTCATTCATATAGGTACACCCACCTAGGTCCAGCAGTACCTAAAGAGTAGAAGGTCTAAAACATCTGACCTTGTCTGCTACCCTAAAATGTACCAAGAGATTGGCAGCCTCTTGAGGTTTTTCGCCTACGTTTTTGAGAGCTAACAAATTGGCGACTCCGCTAGGGACAAACATCAGAAAATCTAGTTGAAGGCTATCATATAGAGTCATTGAAGAAAGATCTATAATTTGAAAAAATTTAGAAAAAGTGATTCCGCTGGGGGAAGATCAAAAAAGAATCATTTTCCTACTTTTGGAAAAGTAGGTGGCGACTCTAGAAAAAACTTGATGAAGAATGGAATTTGTGTATGGAACAAAAGAATATTTTGAGAAGCAGCAGTTGATAAGAGGAATTGAAGAATTGAAAAAGAAAAAGCTGCAATTGGACCAGCAATCGTTACAGTTAGGAGAATTCTACAAAAAGGATGAATACACAAATGCAGGCAGGTATTGGACCCCTCAAACGCCTGATAATACAATCAGGAATTTTCACAACACGAGTAATGCATATCATACACAGCAGAACATTTATTCACCATAGCCACCTCATGGTCAACACCATCATGCACAATACAATAGTCCACCGTACTAGTATCAGTACCCACCTAATGCCCCCCCATCAATACCTAACGATGATCAAACAATTCGACCTGACAGGGTTTCAATGGTACCCTTACCCTATGGATAGCAGCTGGAGAAGTCTGGTTCCTAAGTTTACAGGGAGTAGTGCAATTTTTGTTGAAGATCATTTGGGGAGTCTCAATGCTTTCATTGAAGACTTGGATGTGCCATATGAAGATCTACATATGAGGCTATTCATGATGTCACTCATTCATGAAGCTAGGGATTGGTTCAACAACTTACCAATAGCTTCTATTGATTCTCTCCAAGGATTTCAGGATCAATTTCTTGATAAATATGGAAATCTGTCTGCACCAAATTGGGCTTCCCATGGGTTATTAGAGATTCAAGAAAATCAGAACTTGCAACAATATGTATATCCAAGCCAACGGTTTGAGGAGGAAGAAGATGAATATGTACATACTCAAAGTGAAGATTCCATCGCAGGATCAGAATGTGGAATTTACCCCTTTGATGCATTTCTTAGCATAAGGAGACATGAAGGAGAAGATAAATGTTCCCTATACAACAGAATGATAAATATTTGTATGCAATTACCTCCTAATTGTAAGCCTACAAGACCCATTTTTGTTGCACAGTTCATAAAAGTTTGGAAACCTAAATCAGCCTATTGGTCAGAATTATCAATACAGCATGCCTGTGATCGAGTGAATAAATTCATTGATGCCATGGAGAGGACAAGGTATGTGAACACTATCAATGTTGAATCCAATAGTTGTATTTCTGATGAGTATAGAGAAATTGATCAAACAATGCAGCCAATAGAAGATGAGACAAGTGCAAGTCAAAATGGTTCATATGATAGCTTGCACGAGAAAGATGAAGATACAAGAGATCTCTCTTGCATAACAGATTGTGACAGGGAAAGCAGTGTATGTTATGAGGGATCTAATGAATATTCTGATTGTGAAGATGAACCTATTGATTTTGATTTACAACAAGGTGATTCTTACAGTTCTTGTGATAATCAAGAGGAAGAAGCAATGGAGAATGTGGATCCATTTGATAATGAACAAGTAACACTTCCTACTATAGATGAGAACCATGATACATTTGATGATGAAGAGGAGAGTACGTCAACATGTGAAGAGAATAACTACAATGATCTTAAAAATTGACATGTTGATGAATTGGAAAATGAAATGGAAGGGGATTGTGTATCATGTCACAATGAGGAAGAGTTTGAGGGTAGTCATGTCAATCTTGATTTACAACAAGGAGATATTTCCAGCTCTTGTGGAGATCAAGAAGAGGGAGAAATAATAGAAGATATGGAAGAAGAAACATCTTCACTCAGTAGTGAGCAAATTTCAGACTTGCTAACTCTTGAATACCAGAGATATGTACATGAAGGTGACTTTGAAGTCCTGTGTCCAGCTTACATTTGTTTTAACAGTGAAAGTTCTTTGTGCAATGATTCTTATGACTCCCAGTGCATTTCTCGAAATGATGAAGAAACCTTTGAAGTTGATCAAGAATCTTTGTCCATTCATGAAGAGGTATGTGATTTTGAAATTTCTAACTCATGTGGAGAAAACATTTATTTGCATACCAAGGAGGATAGAAGTCCAGCATTGATTGGTTCATATATGCATGATATTGAAGATATGAGTCATCCTCCAATGTCGTTTCCAAATGATAATATGGAAGAGGTGCAAAAGGTTTCAGACTTGTTTGTCTCAAACAGTGTTGATATGACAGAAATTTTTGTTTCTCATGACAAGCACTCTGATGGTGAATTTTTAGTACAGCTGGGAGAGTGTTTTATAATTCATAATAGTGAGAAAGATAATGAGAAATATTGCATTAAACATGCGTGTAATTTTTATGTTGAAGATAACATAATTTTTCCCCATGATGATGGAGAATTTGAATTACAGAATGATGAAGGGAATTTGGGCCAAGCTGAGCATGGTGATTCTCTAAGAACTTTCAATAACCGCAATAGGGAAGGTTGCATGAATATCTTCAAGAAGAATCTGATGAACTCAAGGCAAAACTAGGTGTTTGACAGAGGAAAGTATGGGCTTTTCTTTTGGATGGACTGGAGCCATCATTTATGGTTTGAGTTTCAGACCGTAACAATTCAAAACTAATGAAGTTAAAACACAGAGGATTAAGGGTTGCCAGAGCATGGACAACTCTTGATGATCCTCTTTAAAATTATTTTCCATGCACAGTAGTTTAGGGTTTTGTTCATCTCCATTTCACATTCATTTAAATTCCCATTTTGCTCGCTGGGCCATCATTTTGAGTCTGATCTGCTCACCTAGAGATCTGGATCCTTGTAATGATCTCACAATCATTCATCCCCAGACGAAGCCACTATTAGAACTGTAAAATTCTATAATTTTACATAGTTGTTTCATACCCCTAAGTTTCCAATTGAGTCCTCACCATATGCTCAGGGCCTCTCTTCATAATATTTTGCTCACATTTTGGCCATGTAGTCCCATAAAATCCATCAAGTCTTGGTATTTCACATAATAGTCCATTTCGGCATGAGATTATCAAGGTCTCCCCGACCCATAATGCATTCTTGTTAATATACATCTGTTGTTTCCTATCGGCAAGACCTCAGGGATGTCACAGCGATTGGAATTCACATGCAGGTGTCATTCGACAAGACACTTTTATTGTTTCAACAACTAAGGGTTTCCCCATTGGCAAAGAAAAGTCTTCTTCGGGGTGAGGTCTTAGTGAGATCTTTATCTCTCACCGATCGGCGGTAGAGGGATACACATATCGGCAAGAGATTTTCTTCAGGGTGATGTCTCGGTGAACTCTTCATGTCTCACCGACTAGCGTGGAACAAGCAAGCACTTCGGCCAAAAAAAGGGTATTTGGGATGAGGTCTCACCGAATGCGTCCAGTCTTTCCAAAAAAACACAAGAGGGGATTCTATCAAATGGCTTTCGGAATGAAGTCTTGATGTCTCGGCAACCCATATGTCATGTCGATGAGGATATACATATCAACAAGAGTCAATGCATTGGAATAACGTCTCACCGAATGGGCCGTGTCTTGCCGACCGGCGATAAGGATATACATCTCGGTAAGACTAAAATGCATTAGAGTGAGGTCTTGGCGAGTGCATTGAGTCTCGCCGACATTGCACAATGGGACTCTACCAAGGGTTATCGACGTAAGGTCTTGCAGTCTTGCCGACCCATTTTTTCATGCCGACATTTTGTTGCATCGGTGAGAGGATGATATTGTCACAGCGATCAAAATGAGCTTAAGGAGATTTTTGGTAAGATGAGGTATGATCTGCGGGACGTCTTCCTAACAACAGAGGTCACAGCAAAACACGAACGATGCAGGATGACTGCCAGCGATAGATTGGCCTTTGGTGTGACTACGGGATGTCTCGGCAAGTGTTTGGCGCATGTTAAATGAAACCTAAATACTATTGGCTGACGTTTGGATATGCGAAGCGATGTGTCTGTTCGGATGCAAATGTATAAATATCCATTTTCAATTGTAAAAAGAGGGAATTAGATTAGATTAGGTACAGTAGGTAGATTAGAAATGGATACAGTAGAATAAAAAATTTAGAACAGAGACTATGATGTATGATTTCAAAATGGAGATATCAATGAAAATCAGTTGATGCGGCTGCTTATTTCTAGTGTCAATTGTCTGTTGTGCGTATTGAAAGTATTACTAAGTTGTCTCCAAGATTGATGCTTTCTGGTTGTTTAAATTGGTATAACAAGTTTATATTCAATTTATCAGTGCACATTTGTTGTATCTGTGTGGTTAATTAATTGGTTCTTTCAAGAAAATATTAAATCCTTTTGGTTGATCACAGTAATCGGGGAAATTCATCTGGATTATTAAGAAGAGCTTAGCAATCACAGTCTTGCATGTTTATACAAGTTATAAACAAAAAATATGCCAACAATTTGAGTGTTTTCCCGAAAGAGGTTGCCCATTGCTATTTCATTTGACTCCGCATACCCAATAAGGCACTAGTCTCTACATTTCACCATTTAGATTCATTCATTTTCTTTACATCTGTTAACTGAGCATATTAGGATTTAGCTTTGAATATTGCTATACAATTTATACCAAATTTAGTTTTATTTGTCCACTCCCATCTGCCATTGTGGGAAAAACATTTCAAGAGAGACAAGCAAGTCAAGTCTGCTTCATTCATATAGGTACACCCGCCTAGGTTCAATAGCACCTGAAGAGTAGCAGGTCTAAAACATCTAACCTTGTCTATTACCCTAAAACGTACCAAGAGATTGGTAGCCTCTTGAGGTTTTCTGCCTGCGTTTTTTAGAGCTAACACAACCCTTGGGAGATGACAATTTTCTATCTTTTTGATGCCATTTGGAGCTATTTAAGTGGTTGATTTTCAGGCTTTTTGGAGGAGCTCAAAAATGCATAATGAGTTGCTTTTTGGGCCTAATTTTTCTATTTTTTCACCATGGGTAACTTGATGCCTTTAGATTGGAGAAATTCTGAATTTCTCAGGGTTCACATTTTTCAATTTCTTACTCTCCTATGCATTGCAAAGAGAGTTTTGTAAACTTTTGAATCAAATTTTGATGCCTTGGATCCTTCATTTGCAATAAAAATCACCAAATTTTTCCTTCCACTTTGCTTGTCATGGGCTCACAGTAATAATTTGATTTTTTTTGTGATTCAATATAGCGAATCCATCTGTAGTCTTATTATTGTGGTTTGTAATCAAGAGTGACAAATAGTGTAGGTTGCATATTGTATTCATTGTTCAGGAATCTTTATGCAAAATGCTAATGTGCTAGGTGTTCTAAAGTTGATTGTGAGAACTGATTTCCTTGTGAGAGTGGTGTTGTGAGTCAGTTTTTTGTCAAAATATCAAATTTCTAGTTGATCATCATTAGCTATAGTTTTCTTTTTTTTTCACTTTTCTCTCTGTCCTTTTCTTTAGAAAATTCATAGTTTAGGTGATTATCTAAAGGGAACCAGCCCTGATCTGGAGATTCTCTCTATCACACAAACTTACCCATAAGTCTTGAGCATTTCCATGTTGAGGTGGGATAAACAACCCCAGCTTGTTTAAGGGTGCAATCCTGATCTCCAATGGTTCCCTCAGGGCAGCAGCAAGCAGGGCAGCAACATCAAATTTAGATCATTGTGCCCTCACACCAGTAGCAGGCCCAAATAGCTACTCTACATGAACATGCATAGGGGATATAGGGGAAGCTAGGATAACCACAAACACATTTGGCCTAGGAACAGGGATAGCTTACACAAGCCCAAGGACATATTGCCCCACTGACGACTGAGAGGGATGCTGCGAGACAGCAGTGTGTGCAGGCACAAGCCATAGCGTAGAAGCTACAAAGAGTAGTTGTGGGCACCACTACTGCTGACTATCTCACAGAGTTTTGAGATTCAACCAAAGAGGCCAAGTATTATAGACTAAGATATTATGGGGCAATTCCTCTAGAGCAACAGGTGAGTTATGCACAGTCCAGGTCGTGTAGGACCCAGTCTCAAACCACTCGCAGAGGTGTCACACAATCACTTCCGAGAGATCCTAGTGCAAGTCCATCTAGTGGGGGGGCACAGGTCTTGTGATGCCAGCACCATCTAGGGGGAGCACGACATAGCTCCAATGTGATTTGATGAAATTTTGACTTGTATACACTTATTGAGACATTTATGGTTTCTGCCTTTTTTTTATGTATCTCCATGACATATTTGGACATCATTATACACTTGACATTATTATTTTGAGATTTATATGAGACGTATCTACATGTGTTTATGTGTGTTTATGATGGATTCCTATGATGGATGCATTTTATTTCTATGTGTTTATAATGTTCATATGATGCATATATGATACTTATGTGATGCTTAGATGGTGATTATGTGTGTATGCAAATGATGATATGATGATGTAAGAATGATGATTCTATATGCTTTATGGATGATGCTTTATGCTATGTGAGATGGATTTGATTATGCAAATGATATGTGATATTTATGTACGCTTCATGATATGATGATATATGGACGATCATTGTATATGCTCCTCCGCCTGATGCTTTTATACCATGTCACGTTCCTAAACAACTTTTTCTTATTGGAAATATTACTCTACTGGATATGTCTTTCAATCTTCTTAGTGGACCATTTTCTTAATGCAACTATATGAAATGATTTTGATTATGCAAGTGAGATGGAACTCACTTCTTTTTGTGTTTTATGATGTGGATATTATGATATGATGCATGGATGGATGAATTATGAAAATGATATATTTTTTTAATGTCAAGTATACTCAATCTTTTGATAATAGAGATGACATCATTGCGAAACTATTCTAGCCTTGGAAAACCTATAAATACAGATGTGAAACTAACATGGATGTAATCTAACTTAATTATGCAAACCTAATATGAAAAGGTTGTCATTATAGTAGCTGATTTGTCATGTTTTTTATCATCATTAAGCCTTTAAAAAGTTGAAAGTGAGTACAAGCATCGATGGTATAATTATACCATGATGACCTGAGTACTACTTCCATGATTTTTGATATTGCAAGTTAACACAAGTATCTAGGTATAATTTTTTGGAAACAAGCAACACTGAGAGGCAGGGTGAATCAATGTTCTACAAAAATTAACTTTATTATTCTGATCTTTAATCCACTTAGAACATTCAACCACAAGTAATATGTAGAAACTGAAAGCAATCAACCATAACACAGATATTTTTACATGGAAGACTTGTTAGGGGAAAAACCACAGTGGATGGCCAATCCACAATATGATATGAGTATACCCAAAAGAAATATTACTATATGGGAATGCACTTGCATTTAGGCACACTTCCTAGAGCTCACTTCTCAAAATAGAAAGGCACACTTCCTTATAGAGTTTGGGATTAGATCCAAGAAAATAAACTGAGAGAATAGCATCTACACATTCTTGATTACAGTTCCAGTTAGGCTCAACAGTTGATTTTCTGTCCTTCAAACTGATTTTGCACTTCTACTATGCTCTTCTCTGACTCGCACCACAAAACTTTAATGCACAAGTGAAACTGTGCATAATCACTCAATCGCCCTTCTAATATTCACAATGCACATCGACACACCTTCTACATATATCCAAATGATATATTTGATCACTTATATATATCCACGACTAATATTTAATCACTATAAGTCAATTCCAACAAAATAGAAAAATATTTGCAACTGTCAGCTCAAATAATGAATAATATTTAATGAGCATCCACAACGGTCAGCCACAACTTAGCTCAGACCAAAATAAAAATGCACAAACACAAAAACATTTGAGTAAACACTCCTTGAATATTTGTGACATATTATGTCAACTAGGTCGGCCTCCAAACATAGATGAATAGAAAAATATCCAACCAGATCTCCAGACTTGCACACAACTTGATACGAAACACTAAGATTTTTGAACAACAAAAGACATGCATTGGCCAACCTCCCATGAGATTCACAACTCAAAATATCAATAGAAAATCTACATGTGAGTTGATGAACACAAAATTGTAGGATGCTCTATTCAACCTAACTATCTTCCATTTGTCTTTATGACATGTGGATTCAATTACCGACTAGGGTTTCCATCAATGACAACACTAGATAATGTTTGCAGTGTCTCTTGCCAATAATCTTCCCCTTTGGAATTTATGGAACCACTTAGTGAAAAATGACTAAGTGTCAGATTAGTACCAACATGAATTACACTGCCACAACAAAACTTCAAAATGAAACTTCACTCTCAGCTCTGAAATGCAACTCCCCCTAAGATGAATATACCATTTTCACTGTACAACTCTCTCCCCCTTTGACATCAATGGAAAATCTAGGGAAACTGAAAAATGTCAAAATTTCAAACTGTACAGAACTTACATAAATTTGAAAACATCTGCAAAATCTCTCCTCAACACGCTTAAATTTGCGTCCCAGATCCATTTGAGACTCTCCAAAATTGTTATGTGACCACAAACCAAATAGGATTGAGTTTTTGTAGACTCAAGATTCATTGGGTCACTAGTTGCCATAGCATCTTTGGCTTCCTTTAAAGCACTCACCATTATTTCAATATTTGGACCAATTAGTCCTCTGAGTTCACATGATCTCCCTACAATCCTATCATTTTAATGCTTCAAACTCCTTATTTTTTCAAGTAGAGATATTACATGACCTTCTTTCTTACCAACATCACTAGTTAGCGAATCAAAAGCATCAAAAATGGTAGCCAATTGATTTTCAAAATCCTTGCTACGCCCTTAATATTAGTGTACATCAGGTTATGAATAGTCAGCTTGTTGCTATCTTAACTCTCTATTAAGTCATATTATCATTAGTATATTGTTATTTAGTTGTTTAGGTTGGCCTAAGACTTATATAGGTGTGTCTAAGTCGGCCTAGGTGATATCCTAGGAATAAATAGGTATATATAGGAGGTTGTGAGTCTTATTTCATCATCAAGTTGTGAAGTGTGTTCTCATTAGAGATATTTGGAGGTTTTCCCCCTCGAAGTGGCTTGTTATTCTCAGTTATTATCAAGTATTTACATCATATTTCATATCATATTCTTCTATTGTGAAAGTTATTTCATAACAAGTGGTATCGGAGCATAATCTTGGCACCATAGAGGCAAGGTTTTTTCTCAATTTTGGAGGCGATTTTGGAAAGAGCATATCTTTCATATTTTGGAAAAAAAAAATCTGATTTTTAAAGGTTTTTGAAGAACATATTAAAGAAGCTACAATCCAGATTTCAGAATAATTGGAGAAAAATTAAGCGAATTATTGCAAAATTAGGGTTTCTACACAATTTTTTTGGAATCTACATATCTCGCACATCTTGTTGAATTGGAGTCTAATTTTTATTGGGTTTTTGAAGACATACTAAATGAGATTACAGTAAAAAAAATTGGAGTAGTAATTGGAGTAGAAATAAGCAAGTTATTGAAAAATTAAATTTTTCACAATTATCACTCTCCACACTACAAATTTGCTTATTTCTTGGAGATTTTTCTATGTGAGTTATTTTGGCCCTAGTAAGTTACAGTAAAATTTTTAGAGAATTTAAGTTTCATTTGTGTTATTTATTTCAAAATTAGTGGTTCCCATCATGACGAGGCAAAAAGAATGTTGTCACTCTGGGGAAGACTCCTGATAAGGATGGGGTAACAATAGAGGATATTAATCCTAATGAGGAAATCAATAAGGTCAAGGAATAAATTTCCTCAATGAAGATGGATATGTGTGACCTAAGAGGAGATATATCAAACATACAAAACATGTGAAGCACCTACATGGCTAAACCAAGAAAGGAGTTCTCAAGCAACCAAGGTGAAAATTCTAGGTCAGCTACCATTGACAAAAGCTTTAGTACTCCTATGGGATCTAGGAATTTATTTCCAAAGGTGGATATGTGCAAGTTCGATGGGAAGGATCCTCTAGCATGGATAAACCAAATGGAGAATTTTTTTGAAGTACACCAAATCCCAAATGGACAAAAGGTCACGATGGCTTCCCTATATCTAGAACCATATCAATTCATTTGGTATCATTGGCTTTGCACTCATCGAAGGAAAAAGGGGCTCACCATCTCATGGTCAATTTTTATGGAGGAAATCCAAGCACAATATAGCAATAGTGTGACAGACAACTTCTTCAGCCAGCTAGCTAAACTTCAACAAACAGGGTCAATTAAGGATTATATTCAGCAATTCCAAAATCTATCCTTAAGAGTGGATACAAATATGGAGGAAAAATTGAATGATTTATTCTTGGGGGGTATCAAGGATCACATTCAACATGAGGTACGCATGTTTAGCCCTAGATCCATAAATGAGTCTTTTATCTTAGCACACAGGGTAGAGGAGAAGAATTTGATTCATAAGAAGCAAGGGGCTAATGTGACAAGAGAGAAAGGATATTCAACAAAACCTACTAGGTTGACTCCACAGAAAAATGAGGAGAAAAGAGAAAAAGGGTTGTGTTTCAATTGTGATAGCAAATATAGTCGAGGACATAAATGCAGTGAAAAGAAATTGTTCTATATTGAAGGTCCAACTAAGGAAGAAGAGGAGGAACCCATACTAAAGGATGAAAGGGAGTCAAATGAGGAATCACATGATTCTCAACCAATCATTTCTTTTCATACACTCTTAGGTTTTAGTGCTCCACAAACTCTCAAGGTGATGGGGTTCTTAAAGAAGCAGAAGGTAATAGTGTTATCGACTCGGGTAGTACTCATAATTTCATCAACAAAAAGTTAACTACTTATCTAAATTGTTTTATATATCTAGCTCCATAGTTTCAGGTTTTGATTGCAGATGGTGGTATAGTTAGTTGTTAAGGGAATTTTCATAGCATTAAATTATCCATGGGATATTATCAACTTGATACCCCAATGTATGTGATATCCATGGTTGCAGCAGATATTGTTTTGGGAGTACAATGGCTCACTACATTGGGAATGATTGAGATGAACTTCCAAGAACTATTCATGGGGTTTCAATTAGAAGGAAGGGTAGTAGAGCTAAGGGGGTTGAAGGAAAAATCCCCACAAATGGTAAGCTCGCATCAAATGCAAAATTTTCTTAAGAAAGGAGTAGATGGATTTGTGGCCTAGCTATGTTCATTAGAAGTCTCTCAATCTAATGCTCCTACTCATCTAGATTTGCAAGCTATAATTGATCGTCACTCAGTTGTTCTTGGAGATATTCCTAAAGGAATTCCTCCTAAGAGGTATCATGATCATGCCATACAATTAGTTCCAGGGAGCCAACCACCGAACATCAAGCCTTATAGGTATCCACACATACAAAAGAGTCAGATAGAAAAAATTGTTGAGGAGATGCTAGAGGCAGGAATTATCAGCCATAGCCAAAGTGCTTACTCCTTGTTTGTGGTAATGGTATGTAAGAAGGATGATACTTGGCACATGTGTCCAAATTATAGAGTGCTCAAAATGTACACCATTAAAAATAAGTTTCCTATTCCAATCATTGATGATTTGCTAGATGAATTGAATGGAGCTATGTATTTTACCAAGTTAGATCTTAGATCTGGTTATCACCAAATTCGGATTAAGGAAGAAGATATTTGTAAGACAACATTTCGGACTCATGAGGGTCATTATGAATTTTTGGTGATGCCATTTGGTCTTACCAATGTACCATCTACATTCCAAAGTTTGATGAATTCCATTTTTAATAAGTTCTTGAGAAAGTTTGTGTTAGTATTCTTTGATGATATATTGATTTGTAGCAAGACTTGGGAATAATATTTGCAACATGTGGATCAAGCATTACAAATACTTTAAGATCATAAACTTTATGCTAATCCATCCAAGTGTGCTTTTGGTCTTATGGAGGTGGAGTATTTGGAATACATAGTTTCACATGGAGTAAAGGTGGACCCTAACAAAATTAAGGCTATAATGGAATGGCCTATTCCAAAAACCATTAAGAAACTGAGGGGTTTCTTGGGATTGACAGGGTACTATAGAAGATTTGTGAAGAATTATGGTCGTATAGCAGCACCTCTCACCATTCTATTGAAGAAGGATTCTTTTCATTGGAACGATTCTGCCAATACAACATTTGAGAGATTGAAGGAGGCTATGTGTACAAATCCAGTGCTTGCCACTCCTAAATTCACCAAGGAATTCATTGTGGAATGTGATGCTTTTGGAAATGGGATAGGAGTAGTGCTCATGCAAGAAGGTCGACCAATTTATTTTGAGAGTCATCAATTAAAGGGTAAGAATCAACCAAAACCTATTTATGAGAAGGAAATACTAGAAATCCTCCATGCAGTTAAACAATGGAGGCCTTATCTATTGGATAGACACTTCAAGGTTAAGACAGATCATGATAGCCTAAAATATTTTTTTGGAACAAAGACTATCTTCTGAAGAGCAACAAAAATGGGTCACTAAGATGTTAGGATATGACTTTTAGATTGTATATAAGAAAGGGAAAGAAAATATTGTAGCAGATCCACTTTCAAGGAAGGATGAGAAAGATGAAGCCTTATTTTGTTTCCTTTCAATATTACAAGAAAATTGGGTGGAGGAAGCCAAAGAAGAGTGGAAAAATGATGTTGTGACAAGTAATCTCATCGAACAATTAAAAAGTGATCGTAGTAGTTCAGATAAGTTTTTTTGGGAGGGAGATACTCTTTGGTATAAAGAGCATTTGTATCTCTACAAGAATTCCAATCTTAAACACAAGATTCTCACAAAGTTGCATGAGTCTTCAACGGGTGGTCATTCAGGATTTTTGAAGACATATTGAGTCAAGCAAGATTTTTTTGGGAAGGGCAAAAAGGTGATGTTCAAAAATTTGTGGTTGAATGTTTGGTTTGCCAAAGGAATAAAGGGGAGACAATTAAGACACCGGGTCTCTTGCAACCCTTATCTATACCTAGCCAGCGTTGAGAAGAGGTATCCATGGACTTCATCATAGGGCTTCCCAAATCTGAAGGTCATAATGTCATCATGGTAGTAGTTGATCACCTCACTAAATATGCACATTTCGTTGCATTATCACATCCTTTGACAGCAAGTGAAGTGGAAAACTATTTTTTGGAGAATATCCTAAAGCTACATGGTACACCTAAGGTTATTCTTAGTGATCATGATCCTATCTTCACTAGTCACTTTTGGAAAGATTTATTCTCATGTTTGGGTACTCAATTGGCTCATAGCTCTTCATACCACCCTCAATCAGATGGGAAAAATGAGGTTGTTAATAAGTGTTTGGAAGGATATCTACGTTGTTTCACTTCAAAGAAACAATCTCAATGGGTAGATTGGCTACCACTTGTAGAATGGTGGTATAACACTTCTTTTCATAGCTCATAAAAAATGTCTCCATTTTTGGAACTTTATGGATATCATCCTCCTTCCATCACATCATCAATAAAGGTGTCACCAAGAGTTCAGGCAGTAGAAGACCACTTGCTTCATCAACAACAAGTACTTTCAGGACTCAAGGAGAATTTAGCCATGCCCCAAAATTGAATAAAACAATAGGCAAACCAACATTGTAGTGAAAGAAGTTTTGAATTTGGGGATTGGGTCTTCTTGAGATTACAACCTTATACGCAAATCTCACTAAAGCAACAAAAAAGGAATAATAAGTTGTCTCCAAGGTATTATGGTCCATACCAAATCATGCAAAAGATCGGTAGTGTTGCCTACAGGCTAGAGTTGCCACCAACAACAAAGATACATCTAGTTTTTCATGTTTCCTGTTTGAAGAAGGTAATTGGGCATAATATTCCCACTCAAGTAACACTACCAGAGCTCGATGAAGAAGGAAGAATCATTTTGGAACCAGAGTGCATTCGTCAAACATGCACAAAGAAGCTGAGGAATAGAACCCTCACTGAGTATCTCATCCAATGGAAGAATTTACCAGTTGAAGATGCCACATGGGAGGATGAGGAGTTCATTCAAAAGAATCCAAACTTGATTAGCAATTGAGGACAATGCTTCTTTGAAGAACGGGGGCATGCTATGCCCTTAATATTAGTGTACATCAAGTTATGAATAGTTGGCTTGTGGCTATCTTAACTCTCTATTAAGTCATATTATCATTAGTATATTGTTATTTAGTTGTTTAGTTCAGCCTAAGACTTATATAGGTGTGTCTAAGTCAGCCTAGGTGATATCCTAGGCATAACTAGGTATATATAGGAGGTTGTGAGTCTTATTTCATCATCAAGTTGTGAAGTGTGTTATCATTAGAGATATTTGGAGGTTTTCCCCCTCAAAGTGGCTTGTTATTCTCAGTTATTATCAAGCATTTGCAGCATATTTCATATCATATTCTTCTATTGTGCAAGTTATTTCATAACAATCCTTCACCTTCTTCTCATTGACTTCAATAAATTTGGACAAAACCAAACATGACTTGTAGGCTTTTCCACCTTCAGATAGTGAACCTTGAATGTTCTTCATATAAGTGGCTAATAGAGCTTTATCATTTGCAATCATTTCTTTCAGCCTTCTAAACCTTTTTCCATCAAACTCTTTTTGCACCTTAACCATGGTTGATCTCTCAAGAGACTCGAAATGAGTACTTACAAAATTTATGAGCTTCTTCAGTTCATCAAAGGAGGAACCTGACAGATCCTTAGCATGAGTTGGCATAATTTTCTCCAAAACTCCAGGTGCAAGACCCATAAGTTCATTGTCCTCAATGTGGTACTTCAGCAATTCTTCTCTGGCCTTTGCCTGGGAAAAAGATGTAACTTTCATTTTCTAAATTGGGGACAAGGTGGATAGATTGATCAGGCCATCAACCAATTCATGATCAAATTTTTCCTGTTGATCCACCAAAAATTTCTTCACTGCCTCAGTAGTGTCTCTTGCATCAACTAGAATTTCCTTAACCTGAAATTTTTCTTCTTCATCACTTGGTTTTTTAGTAACTGTTTCTTGATTGTCTTTAGGAGTTTCAACTTCTTCATTTAGCATCTCCTTTCCTTCAGCTAAAACAACCTTAGGAGCTTTAGTCTCCATAGCTATTTCTACATTACCCACATCAGGAGGAATCTGATTATCCTTAGTACCTACATTCACCACCTCATGTACCGGATCAAATACAAAATCTTCAGCATTTCCTTCCTCAACATTAACCTTGTTCCTTGACAAAAATGCTTCTAGAATTTTCTTGGTTTCATCAGCAACAACATCAATTTCATCGATCATGAGTTTTTTCACCCTTATTTTTCTTTTAAATTCCTTCTTGGCCTTGTTCAGGAGTGACTTCATCTCCTCAATAGACATTTCAGGACATAAGTCTGTAAGAATTCTTTTTCTCATATGCTCTTCTTCTATCCTAGTAGCTACTCTTCTCATCTCCAAAACATCATGCAGACTCTTAGGTAAACCAGACATAATTTCAACAATAACTTTATTGAAAATATTCAAATGTTTTATTATTTCCTCCTCAAGAATTCTTTCTCCTGATTCATCAAAAGTTTCATACCATTTGCAGAGAGGCTAGAGTTTTTCATCCTTGACAACAAAATTTTCAACTTCTTCAACTGACATACCGGGCTTGTCAAATTTTTCCTTCTTCTTTGCCTTTTCCTCTTCACCAAAGGATTTTCCCTTGGTTAGCTTTGTAGCCTAAGTGTCGGTAGCCTTCATTTCTATCACATATTCATCTGTATCAGTCTCCTCATCTTCTGAGACGGCTTCATAGGTTCTTGTGCTCTTGTTCTTCTTCCTCTTACCAGAAGCCTTGTCTTCAGTTTTCACAGGAACTGTCTTAGCTGCAGGAACAAATGGGGATAGAAAATTCTTTGTTGATCTAGTGCGGGTAGAGGATGCTCCTGGACTAGTAGATTAGGTTTTTGCTGGATTTTCTCCTACTTCAACTTCATCACTCTTCCTTCTAGATTCTTTCAATGCTTTTTTAGGTACACCCAACCTTTCTGTAATGACTTCCACTTCTTTCCTTACTCTTCTAATAAGCTTAGGATTTTTCAACTCATCATGCACCTGCATAGTCTTTTCAGCATAGGTACCAAACCTTTCTTCTTTCGGATCCTCGGGTTTTCCCAACAAATATTCTACATGCATTTCCAATATGTTCTCCTCGACTTCATATCCCATAGGCATAATCCATACCGTATTGGGATCAACATCTTCCATTAGGCATTGATCAATATCCACCATGAAGCAAACTGTATCCTTATACTTCTCTACAATTGAAGTAGGAATTCTTTCCCTAGCATGCATCATACTCTAAAAAAAAATTAAGTACCCCCAGAGGGCAGTTGTTTTGGTTTGTCTATCACCAAATCCATACAGTATGTCTCTTATTTGAAAAACTATAGGCTGATTACTTTTCCAATGAACTTTCCCAACACCCAGAACCTCACTCATGAAATAAAAGAACAAACACAACATCATATTACCATATTTAAAAGTGTTCTTTTTATCTTTCTTAATCTTACCCAGATTCTCCATTAGCTGACTTCTGAGAAACTCACACAAGTTGTAATATGCATTCTCTTTTACCATCTGATAAGCTGCATCAATGGTAGTACCAGATACTGAATTGTCCCAACTAGAGTGGTAAACCTTGTACCCAATGACCATTGATGCAAATTTCACATCCACTTCAACAATGTCCTCAACTGTCATTGCCCTTCTATCAAAATGTGCACCTGTTCCATCAATGACCTTCTGATTCTTTACAGATTTCAGGATTGGCAGTCCACTGGAGGAATTTAGACCTGTGACTATGCTTATAGCCTCTTTCATAATGTTGAAGGGTATATTTAGCCACATGAACTCGGCTCAAAATATATCTCACCCATTCACTTTCCTCAAATATGGGGAATTTCACCATTTGTGTGAACTTCTTCTCTTCTATGGTTTTGTATTTTGGATAAACAGTGAAATCTTCTCCAATTATATGGTTGGAATACAAATTTAGCAATTGTGAGCTTCCTAACTCTTCAATATTGGCATGAATGTAAGCCCTAATGTCTTATGTATGCAAGACACCATACGGTATAGAAGAAAGCGCATCAAGGGGGGCTCGGTCCCAATAGACTTATAAGGATTCCCTTTGAACTTTGAATGGGGCATGTCCTTGACTTCTACTACCAATGGAGTGGCCATTTTGCAAATTCACAAATTCAGAGGTTTTTCCGATAAATACCTTTTCGTCGGATCAGAGTTTGATCGTTGAATCTTCTTTGCACTTGAATTTCTCTGCAACTCAGCAAAGTTTGCTCCATGGTTCTCCAAACTTCCAAAATGCAAAGTGAAAAATGAGGGATAAAAATTTCCTTTTATCGTTCGCACACCTAACCCTTTTTGTTGCAATAAATGCATTAACCGTAACTCATTTGGTTACCCTGTTTTCATGCACAATGATAAATAATTCTTCTGTGGATCTTCAAAACTATGTAACATTTCCTCCAATTGGTTGAACATCATCTAAAAAGCATCTAAGCACTTACTGGACTTATCTACATTCCAGTGTCAGTTACTGACAGGGGGTTGAGAAATTTTCTTGACAACTCCCCCTAGGCCAAAGTCCTAAAACTAATTCTTGGAGGAATTACCAGAAGTATTTTCTGGTGCAGGAACATTTTCTTCAACTGAGGAATTATTCTTCACCTGCTTCTTCTATATTTGTCTCCTAATCACATCAGTAGTGACTTTACCTTTTCCCTTAACATCCTGTTGTATGTTTTAATTTACTAGACCTCTTATGCTCCAACAAAATCTAGCAGTGTGGAAAAATTTGTTACAGTTGTAACACACAACATTTCTCTGTCCAGACCTACCATTCCACTGATTTTTCCTTGACCTGCATTGATTAGCAATATACCCAAGTCTATTGCATGTATAGCATCTAACATCTCTATGAAAGTTGTTCACCATATTTTCGCATTCATTTGACTTATGACCAAACTTATTACAATTGAAGCGTTGGCCTGAGAATGATGGTCCACTTGGATTAATCCTACTTCTACACTGAGAAGCCATATGACTGGACCCATTGCAAGTAAAATAGTAACCATTGAATCTCTGAGCATTTGGTTGTCTTACCAGATTTCTTCTTGCTCCATTCATCTGATTTCCTTGCCTTAATCTTCTTTGTCTAGATTTGGAACTTTCTCCTTCTTCATAGCCAAGACCTCGCTTGTCACCATCAGTCCTCTAACCTTTAATCAGTTCATCAAGCTTGGCTGCGATAGCTTTGAACTTCTCTGTGTACTCATTTGCAGTAGTAAGTTCATTTCTGAGATCATCAAGCTATTTTTCAAGCACTTCCTCATTGTTTTTAGATTGTTCTAATTCATTGTCCAATTGGCTGCATACATCAGATTTCTCTTTCAAGGATTGAGCAAGATTTTCTTCATTCTTCTTTCTATCTTCAATCTCCTTGGTCATTCTTATCATGACAGATTCCATCTCACACTCCAGGGCAACATTTTCTCTAGAAAATATTTCACATTCTTTTGTTTTCTCTTTCAAAGCATGACTTAGTTGTTCATCTTCCATGCTTCTATTTTTCTGCTTAATCTGATCACATAATTCCTTTCTTTTCTCCCTTGATTCATTGATCTTGTCTTTCAATGACTGAATGAATTTTTCTGCATTTTCAAGATTTTCATGCAGTTCCCTATTCTCATATTTTGACTGGTCAAGATCATCCAAGGCCACCAAAAGTTGTTGAAGATGGCTTGTATCCATTGAAAACTCTTTCCAAGATCTCCCCAAGTTGTTAGACTTCTTCCAAGGAACTATCTCTGATACCAATTGTTGGAAACAACAACACTGAGAGGGGGGTGAATCAGTATTCTACAAAAATTAACTTTATTATTCTGATATTTAATCCACTTAGAACATTCAACCACAAGTAATATGCAGAAACGGAAAGCAAGCAACCATAACACCATAACATAGATATTTTTACATGGAAACCCTGTTAGGGGAAAAACTATGGTGGATGGCCAATCCACAATATGATGAGTATACCTAAAAGAAAGATTGCAATATGGGAATGCACTTGCATTCAGGCGCACTACCTAGAGCTCACTGCTCAAAATAGAAAGGCACACTACCTTACAAAGTTTTCGATTAGATCTAAGAAAATGAACTGAGAGAATAGCATCTACAAATGCTTGATTATAGTTTCGATTAGGCTCAGCAGTTGATCTTTTGTCCTTCAAACTAACTATGCACTTCTACTCTGCTCTGCTCTGACTCACACCACAAAAACTTTAATGCACAAGTGAAACTGTGCATAATCGCTCAATCACCCTTCTGATATTCACAATGCACATTGACACACCTTCTACATATATCCAAATGATATATTCAATCACTTATATATATCCTCGACTAAGATTTAATTGCTATAAGTAGGCTCCAACAAAATAGAAAAATATTTGCAACTATCAGCTCAAATCATGAATAATATTCAATGCACATCCACAATGGTCAGCCACAACTTAGCTCAAATCAAAATCAAAATGCACAAACACAAAAACATTTGAGTAAACACTCCTTGAATATTCGTGACACATTATGTCAACTGGGTCAGTCTCCAAACACAGATGAACAAAAACATATCCAACTGGATCTCCAAACTTGCACACAAATCGATACGAGGCACTGAAATTTTTGAACAACACAAGATGTGCATTGGCCAACCTCTCGTGACATCCACAACTCAAAATATCAATAGAAAATCTATACATGAGTTGATGAACACAAAATTTCTGGATGCTCTATTCAACCTGACTATCTTCCATCTGTCTGCTGGTATGAGCAATTTATGACATGCAAATTCAATTATCGACTAGGGTTTCCATCAATGACAACACCAGATAACGTTTGTAGTGTCTCTTGCCAACATAATTGAACCAAGATGACCTGAGCATTCCCCGCGTAAATAGACAAGAGTTAATCATTTTCCTATGCAAATTTGGAATGTCATCAATGATACTTTGTAGAGCATGTCCTGCGACACTTTGCACAGTAGTAATGATTAACTCATAGACAGCAAACAAAGAAAAATCATACTCCTTCCTAGCTCCTCTAGTTCAATACATCATTGAGGTGCTCCAGAGATATGATGACAAAAATAAAAGTACAACAGTTGAACATTCATGCCAAAGTGATAAAGCCATGATTCAGAAGAAACATCATGGTCCATTTAAATTTACTTTGATTTGATTAATTTTGTTGTTTGTTATTTGATATCGATGTTTGATGTGTACAATTTGATGATCGATGTTCAATGTTGGGTTTTGCACTATGAGCATTATGTTTGTTGTGTTGTCCTACTACTGTTTGTCTATTGGTTTAAGCTCAAAGTTTATTTCCCCTAGTGAGTTTGGGATTTTTCCCCCATTCTAGGGTGAAACATGACCGCAATGCTAGGATATGTACATGAAGCTTTCTGATGATAGGCAGAATGATGGCAAAATTGAATGGTCAAAATGCTCAAATAGATGGAAAAGCTAATCTATCACAAATAGTGCCTGTTGCCAGGTTTTCACTACTTGTTTTTATTGCACTTTTTCAAAAAAAAATTGTTGTTATTACCAAGACACCTGTTTGCCATGGTTTCATCAGGGTAACAATTTTTTTCAGGACATTTTCTAATTTTTTTGTATTTTTCAGGACTTTTAACGATGCGCTAGATAAGCTAGGTGTAGAACTTCTTGAGATGCAGGTTGTTGATGTGATCTTCGAACAAATCACCTTCAGGTGTGGATAGTTGATACACTCTTGATCCAAAGACTGAGACAACGACAAAGGGACCTAGCCAGTTTGGTTCAAATTTCCCCTTCTTCTCTCTATCATGTTGATTATGGAGATTTTCTTTCAGGACCAAGTCGCCAACCTAAAATGTTCTTAGTTTTACTTGATGATTGTAACTTAATGACATCCTCTGTTGATAGGTTTTCAAGTGATCCACAGCTTGTTAACGACGCTCATCCAATAGTTCTAATTCTTGTAGCCTAGACACCTAATAATCTTCATCTAAAATGATCCCCTTTAGTGACACCCAGAGTGATGGTAACTCAACCTCAATAGGTAGAATGGCCTCTGATACATATACTAGAGCATAAGGTGTAGCTCTTGTCAGGGTGTGGATGTTGTTTTGATATGCCCATAGAGCAAGGTTCAGTTGGATGTGCCAATCATGTCCAGCATCATTGATAGTTCTCTTTAATATTTTCATAATGGTTTTGTTTGAGGCCTCTTCCTGGCTATTTCCCTGATGGTAGTACAGTGTTGAAAAATGATGTTGGATATGAAACCTTACACAAAGTTCTTGGACATCCTAATTCTTGAAAGTTCTACCATTGTCAGTGAAAATGGACTAAGGAATGTTGTACCGACAGATGATGTAATTCGGGATAAAGGATACAATTTGTTTTCCTGTGATGGTGGTCAAGGGAACAACTTTGATCCACTTTGTAAAGTACTATGTGGTTGTGATGATGAATTTGTGTCCATTGGATGATGATGATTGATTTTACCTACAAGATCCAGTCCCCACTGACAGAAAGGCCATGTTGATGCAAACAGTTGCAATTCCTATGTTGGTGCATGTATAAGGTTTCCATGGATTTGATATTTTTGGTACTTATTGACAAATTGAAAAGACTCTTCTATATTTGGCTAGTAATACCCCAAACATAGGATGTTTTTAGCGAGAGTTAAACCACTTGAATTTGTGCAACAGATACCTTCATGAACCTCACATAAAGCGGTTTCATCTTCCTTACATTCTAGACACTAAAGGAGAGTACCATCAAGACCTCGTCGGTAAAGTACATCAACTATCAAGGTATGTCAAGCTGCTTGTCGAATAAAGTTTCATTTCTAGTTTCAGGATAAATCTAGTGGTAGGGTGTTATCTTATAGATAGGTGTAGATATCCCATAGATAGAAGATTCAGCCTAGACTATATTGTATATGACTTGGGATTCAGAGCTATCATAGGCGGGGTTAAACAGTTGTTCCACCATGAACTCATAACGGGCTCGTTTCTCAGGTATTTGTAGGAGAGAAGCGATGGTAGCCATAGCATCAACAGCTTTGTTATCCCCTCTTGAAATCTACTCAAATTTTATCTCCACAAAGTACTTCTTTAAATCATCGGCCATTCTTTTATATGGCATCAATTTATCATATTTTTTATGGTAATCATCATTCACCTGATTTATGATCAATTGAGAATCTCCATAAATATGTAACTCTATGATTTTCCACTCTACAACTATCTTGATACCAATGATCAATGCTTCATACTCAACTGTGTTATTAGTACACAAAAACATTAACCTGTAGGACTTTGGAATGGTGTGCCCTTGTGGCGTGACAGACAAGATTCCTGCACCTGATCCATGTTGTGTATAAGATCCATCAAAATATAACTTCCACTGTTTTGTTGACACTGTAAGGACATTTGCGTCTGGAAACTCGATGCTCATTAGGTGATCATCTTGTAATGGTGCTTTAGCTAGTTGATCCACTATGGCTTGACCCTTGATTGCTTTCCTATCCACATACTAGATATCAAACTCACTCAATATCATTACCCATTTGGCTAGTCTTCCTGCCAAGGTAACTTTGTTGAGTAGATACTTCAATAGATCAATTTTTGCTATGATTTTAATGGTGTGAGTTAACATGTAGTGTCTTAGTTGTTGAGTAGCAAATACTACCGCCAGACAAGATTTTTCAATAAATGTATAGATGATATCATAGCCATTTAGGGTTTTGCTAATGTAATAAATAACCCTTTCTTTTCTTGCAGAATCTTCCTGTGCCAGTAGAACACCCAAACATACTTCAATTGTTGCAATGTAGAGTAATAACAATTTTCCTTCAGCTGGTGGTACCAGTATGGGTGGTGACATCAAATACTATTTCAATTGATTAAAAGTTGCTTCACATTTTTCATCCCATTTCAAAGAAACATTCTTGTGTAGCAAGTGAATAAAAGGATGAGTTTTATCTGCCAGTTATGTGATGAACTTCCTAATAGATTGGAATCATCCCTATAAAGATTTGAGTTGGTTGATATTCCTGGGAGGAGGCATCTCCATGATAGCTTTAACTTTTGCAGGATCCACCTCAATGCTTTTAGCTGATATGATATATCCCAAAAGCTTAGCTAATGTCACACCAAATACTCATTTCTTTAGGTTTAACCTCACATTAAATTTCTCCAATCTGGTGAAGATTTTATCTAGGATTTCTAGATGTCCCTCTCTGGTGTAAGATTTGGGTAGCAATTCATTTACATAATCCTCCATAAAGGTGTGCATCATATCATGAAAGATAGTGGTCATCACTCGTTGATATGTAGCCCCAACATTTTTCAACTTGAAATGCATGACATTCCAACAAAATGTTCCCCATGGACATGTGAAAGCAGTTTTCTCTTTATCTTCAGGTGTTATTTTGATATGGTTGTAACTTGAAAATCCATCCATAAGTGATAACATTTCATGACCAACTGTCAAATCCATAATGATGTCAATGTTAGGCAAAGGAAAGTCATCTTTCGGGAAAGCCCTATTAAGATCTCTAAAATCCATACATATACTGATGTTGTGGTTGGGTTTTAAAATTGGTACAATGTTGGAGATCCATTCAACATAATTAATTGGACGGATAAAACCTGCATCTAGTAGTTTCTTCAATTTAGCTTTCACCAATAGGGCGATATGCGGATGCATTTTTCTCAATTTTTGTTTCACTGGCTTCACTCCGAGTGGTAGAGATAAGTGGCGCATGATAAGATTTGGATCTATTCCTGGCACGTCAGCGTAGGACCAAGCAAAGTTAACTTTCCTCTCTTCAAAGAATTTAGTGAAACTTGGTTTTTCTTCTTCTATCATGGATGCTACTAGATGTAGAGTCTTGACTATTTCAGTTGTACCAATGTTGATGGATTGGGTAGGTTCAATCGGTACTAAAGATCTCTCATGATAGTGCTTGGGAAGAGTGTCAAATCTCCCATCTTTTGGTGCCTCGAAGAGGTTTTCACCATTAGATGTGCTCTTTATTTTTACTTTTTCTTGATCTAATACTGCCATTAAATGGTTTTCACCATTAGATTGATTTTTTATATTCATTTTGCAGCTGAGAGATTTGGCACTCCCCTTGTCTTAAGCTTTGTTATGAGATTCGTTGGTGGAACATGTTTCAATATCATCAGACTAAAGGAAGTTCACAATGGCATCATTGTTTGGAAAGGTAGGTATGTCAAGAAGCTCAGTTTGGTCCCAGTCAATCAATTCAGGGTGTACCAATGGCAAGAAATCATCAGTTGGCTAAGGTCAAAAGGGGTGAGTTCCATGATGGAAACGTTGTCAAAGTGTCTGATAGCAATATCGAGGTCTATGATGTTACTCTCTTTCGAAGTATCTATCTCCTTCAAAGTTTGATCATCTTCACTTGAGTCATCGATATGTTGTGATCCAACTTCAAGTGGTCTAGAACTCGAGGTTTTTCCCTTCGTACATGTTGGTGTATACTTTTTTATCACATCAACTTGTTTGTCTTCAAAGGATACCTCAAATAGCGAATCCCACTCATATTCATTTGAATTAGTTTCAGAGTTGGCTTGTAATTGTAGGATTCACTCAACAACCTACTGGTTGGTTTCTTCTTTGGTCTCTTCCCTGTATCCTAGCCCTGTCTTATCTTTTGGATTGGTTATGGTAGGTTGTATTGGTTCAACAATGCCTTCTTTTCTTTTTCGAACAAAACTATTTCCTTCGTATCCCATCTTTTCTAGGATTGTCTTCCCTTTACCATATTGTTATGTTTTTACCCTGGAAGTTGATTCTTGTGATGTCTCTTCATCTTTGTACAACCCATTTAGAACATCCTTATCTTCTGACTCATCCACTAAAGTGCCTACTTTGATGAATTTACCCTCAAAAAGTGTGGTTGGTGATGAAGATTGTTGTTTTTATGTGGGTGGCTATCCATATGGCTTAGGAGAAGGCATCAATTGTGAAAGACATAATGATTGTTCAATCGAGTATTCCCCCATACCTTTGTCTTTCAATTGGATCTTTTCAAACTATTTTGATAAAAAAATTAGTTGACTTTCATTGCTTGAATAAGTGGATTCACCAATACCTTTATCTTTTGACTGAACCTTTTCCTCAAGCTGATTTGACAAAGAATTCGATTGACTTTCATTGCTTGATGGAGTAGAATCATTGATACCCATGTCCTTTGACTAGTCCTTTTTCTCAACCCACTTTGACAAGGAATTTAGTTTTCTTTCATTGTTGGATGAACTAGGAGTTGTAGCTTCCTTGTTATGTGGCACAAAAGTATCTTGGGTTTTTTTGAGTGTTGCAATATTGGGGGTAGTTGGAATCAGCTAAAATGGTGATTTCTTGCCCATTGAAAGGAAACTTCAAACACTAGTGATATGTTGACAGCACTGCTTGCATCTCATGAATCCAAGGATGTCCCAAGAGTATATTGTATGTCAACTCTTTGTCTAACACTTGGCAGATTATATCTTTTACAACTGGTCCCACTTGAATTGGTAACACAATTAGTCCTTGGGAAGATCTCTCTTCATCATCATAGGCTTTGATAGTGATTTTTCTTCTAGCATCAATTGAATTTTATGAATATCCTAGTGCACGGATGAGTTTCAAAGTACAAATATTTAGGCTAGCTCCACCATCTATTAGAACACATTTGACCCAGCGTTTGTGAATTAAAACCTTAATGTGGAGAGAAAAATTGTGTGGGTGATTGAGTGATACTTCATCGTTTTCAAAAAATGATAGGCAATGAGGTGCGGTCAAGTGTCCCACTGTAGCTTGGAATTGGAAAACTTCCAGATTATTTGGTACTGTGGTGGCTACCAGAGCTTGTTCTAGAATCTCCTTATGAGCTAGTGAGATTTTCAAAAGTTCTAATATGGATATTTGAGCTGGTATTTTCAGCAATTGGTCAACAATGTTATACTAAGTAGCAAGGGAAACAACTCTTTTAGATGTAGCTCCTTTCAAGACATAATTTGACTGAGCTCTTGTGGTTGCATTGACTAGCATGTTGTCTTGTTTATCTCTGATTTTAATGACATTAATTTGATTATCATTATAAGCCATTTTTGTGATCAGATTTATTGGTGGGATGTCATTGATTTGATTTGATTTGATGTTAGTTTCATTAAGTGGATTTTCAACTATGACAATGTCTTTGCTTTAATTTTTAGCTGTAACAATATTTTTGTTTTGATTATCAGCCATAGCCATGTCTTGGTCATGCTCAGTTGTGATGTCATTAATTGAATTATCAGCTGCAATAAAGTCTTGCTTATCATGGATTTGATCATCAACAACCTCAATATGGAAAATGGTAGAATCATAGACATAGTTCACGTTTTTTCCTTTGGTATTTGTGAAGAGGATTCCCCTTTTTCGTAGTTTGGCAAAGGATTCTTGAAAGCTCTATGATCAGCATTTGTTTGGGGTCCTTCTATTGATATTTCTTTTATATCTATTAGATCTTGTATCAGATGTTTTAGCTGCATGCAATCATTTGTTTTGTGTCCCTTGTTATGGTGAAAATAACAGAAGTGTGCATCATTCCACCAAGAGGGTTTAACTCTTGGTTCCCAATCTCTTGCTTCTCGTAGTGTTATAACCTTGGCTGCAAGAAGCTCCTTTAATGTTGATTCCAATGATTGTCCCAAAGGTGAGAATCTTCTTCTATTTGAGGATGTTCGATGTGGTGGTGGTTTAGTTTTAGCATTGCTTCGATTGTTGTTTTGATTGGTGTTTTGGTTGTTGTTTTGATTGTTGGTTGGATTGTTGTTTTGATTGGTCTTGGTGGCAGCTATTGTCAAGTTAAATACTAGTTTTTCATTTTGTATTTCATTTGAAGCATCATTGTTACTAGCATTCTTATTTATTTGCTAAAACTTTGGTTTATCATTGTTGTTATAATTATTAGAGGAGTTTGTTGAGTTGTTTTCATTGTACATTTTTATGACTCCTCTTTTCACCAAAGCTTCTTCGATTTTGATTCCATTTTCAATCATGTTCTCAAAGGTAGGTGGAAATTGCAATTCCAATCTATAGCTCATCTCATCATTTAGATTGTCAATAAAAATTTTCATCTTTTCCTTTTCCAGTATGGGACAAGAATATCTTGCAAACAATCTTCTCCACCTTTGCAAAAATATGAGGAGTGGTTTTCCCTTTTTCTTTTTTGTATTGCAAAGTTCCTTCATTGTTATCTTGTGTTAGATTTTGTAGGAGTATTGGGTGATGAATTAATTAACCAACTCTTCAAAGGTTTTAATTGGTGGTGCAAGTTTGGAGAACTGTTCTAAGCATTGTCCACCTGAGCTATGTGAGAACAATCTCATCGAGTATGTTTCTTCGTGTGAAAATTCAGGGCTCATGGTCTGAAATTCCCTTACATGATCTATTGGATTTGTTTTACCATTGTATTTATCATACTTTGGGAATTCACAATGTTTGGGAAAAGGAATCATGTTGATATTTTGATCAAAAGGATATGGGAAAATGTCTTGTATCAAGTATCTTTTTGAGGTTCCCCTTTGCATATCTTGAATTTGTTGTTGGAGCTTTTTCATTTGATGAGTTAAGGCAGCCACTGGGTCTGCATTTGATGGATCATTTTTAGTCTTTTTAGGAGGTGCTTTCAATTGATTAACATCAAAGTCATGTGGAAGTTTGATACCTTGATTAGCTAGCATTAGGAAGTATTTTTCTCCATCTCTTTCAAAAAAAAATTCTAGGAACTTGTGGAAATTTGGATCTTGTTGAGCATGTTGGATTTATTCCTCAATTATTTCCTCATCTTCAGATTGGTGGAGTTTATGAAAAGTATTTTCTTCACCTTTAGCCATGGTGTTTTGAGTTTCCAGTTCTTTTTCTTTAAGTTTTTGTTTTTGTGATCTTGTTTGAATGGGCATACAAGTGTTATAATTTGACTAAACTTTGATCTTTGTTTGAGAAATTAAAAGGATAATAACTAAGTCAAATAGAATGAAAAATTCTATTGATAAGACTCGATTAAATCTAATTATACAGCTTTTTTTCATGATGAAGGATGGCAAATCCTGATGATGAAACTTAGCTTAACAATTAGAGGTGTGTTTGATATTTAGGCACTTTAAGGTGTTAGATCTTGGTTTAGTTTGAATAATTTCAATTGTAGAGGTTAGTTTCAACATGTTTAAAGCACTGGTGTGACTAAGGAATGTTTATGTTTTGGAAAAGATCCTTGATTATGGTTCAAACTGTCGAACAGGGGATGAATTTAGCTCTCTGGTTTTGAATTTACTAGATGAACTAAAATAGGGTATGGATGTGCTAAAATATAGCACAAATGCACTAATAAATAGACCAGATGTGCTAGATTGTACCCAATATGTTCCAGAAAATAGACTCAATGCACTAGACAATTACTCAAATCGCTGGAGAATGTACTGAATGCGCTGAAAGTTGGACACAATGTGTTGGAAGATGACTCAAATGCTCTAGAAAATAGGTTAAATGCACTAAAATATGCCAAGGATGTGCTAGACTGCCCCTCCTAGATGTGATTTTGATTGGGTATCTTGTAGGTGAATGTGCTAAAAGGATCTATAAATACACTAAAAGATGGAACAGATGTGCTGGAAGGTGACTTATATGCACTAGAAAATAGACTATATGTGCTGGAAAAAGCCAGTGATGCACTAGATTGTACCCCATATGTGTTATAAAATGGACTGGATGCGCTTAAAGATGGTTGTGGATGCGCTAGAAAATTCCCTAGATGCACTAGAAAATGCAGTGAATGCGTTGAAACAGAGTATGCATGCACTAATCTAGAAGTATTCAATGTTTTTGACAGTTTGTCTAGTTATTTTTCCTTGAATTTGTGAATCTAATTGTTTCCAAGGTATGCTTTTCTAAACAATGATTTTTGTTGGGTTTCCAGTTTGTGAATTATGTGAATTAAGTGCTCCAATGGATGATTTCTTGAATTATGACTTCAAACACAATAGGAAGTTTATCAAATAATTGTTTTCACCTAGGAACTAAACATTGAGTGTGTATTCAAGAATTTGGTCCAATTCTTTCGATTTCCATAGGTATAACACAAGAGAAGACAATTCAAGCACTTTTCTATTCTCAAGGGTTACTTAAAATACCATAGCCCACATCTTAGAACCATGTCAGCTCACACAACCCTGTCACCCCCTAGAGGGCACTCATGTTTTCACCTTTCTCAAGTCTTAACTAAAGTTGAATCCTCTACTTTTGGCTAGTAATCCTTGATGGTTATATGGTGAGTATCTTGGGGGCAAATTCTTCCCTCCACTTGCACTTTGATATTAGAAGTGTTCGAAGACTAACTTGGTTGGATTCTACACTAAGGTTCGTAATAAGGGTTTCTGTTTGGTGCGACAATAGATAAAATCCCTCAGGAGACCTCCCAACCTTTAGAAAAAAAGGATTTGGGGATGGTTATCTTGCACACTACTGTCGAATTGTAGAATTTCCCCAAATTCACTTTTGATTATAGTGGGTTGGAAAACTTAGCTTTAGTTGTTCCCACTTTGGTCATTTCCATACGGTGAGTACTTTTGTAGAAGTTGAAAAATGAACTTCATAGTCCCCAAGAATCACCTACATATAAATCACCTATCACATGTAACAGATATTCAGAACAAAAAAGAAGCGATGTTTTCTAAACCCTTAGAGCCAATATGTGCAAGAAAAAACCAGAATTCACGATTATTGAAAGTAATTGTTTTACAAATAATAAAAAATCCTTCAAAAAGGAAATCATGCAAAAAAGCAAGACATGCACAACCCTAATCTTATCTTGAGCAAAAATACAACTCAACTAGATAAGGATTAAAATTAACCTAGGAAATAAAATATGCCTAAGTAAACTTATGCTAAAGTGTAATTAAATAATTAATTACACCAACACCCCCCCATAAGTGCAACTTAGGGAGAAGCAAATTATTATGCAAGAGATGAGTCTCGGAAACAAGGCTTGATCAAGTACTCATTTACAAATGCAATGCAAACTAAATCAAACGGGGTAAAGGAGAAAACCACATGGGAACAAAACTCCTCCCCAAAATAGAATGCAAACTAACTAAGTGATGAAAGATGGAGGACTCCATAAGACCCCCCAAGGACACCATCCATCAAAAATATACATGAGAGAACCACCCCATAAGAGAGGAAAGAAGAGACCACAGATCCACCCCATAATGAAGTAGCTCCAAAAGAACTGAAGAAACTGCATCTCCTGAAAGAAGTGAGAGGGAAGAGGCTGAATGAAAGCAATCTCTGAAGGTGAAGTAGGTGTAGCCAAAGATGTCTCCACATAAGCAGGTGTGACCTCAACAAATGAAGAAGTAAAAGTAGGTGAAGACTGAATAGAAACCTCCAAAGATGAATGATCAATTGGATCATGTTGCACTGAAATAGAAGAAGCCACATCGGTAGCCACAACAATAGCAATAGGAGGTGGAGGAGATGGAAGGGAAGGCTTGAGAACAGGATCTGAAGTGAGAACACCAATGTTAAAGAAGCCAAATCTCTCCTCTAAATGATGATGCACACTAGAAGTGTGAGGAACAATTATAGGAACAGAAGCACCATCAGTAGCAAAATCAGTAAAGGAATACAATTGAGATGAGTGATCCACTATCCCAGTAGCAACAACTGCTCTACTCTCCAAGTCTCTGATGATAACCGAGTCAGGTGTGAGCTCCACAAATCTCCCAGTGCCTCCATGTGTGATCTGATAGATGGAAAGAAGGTTGTTTGTCAAGTGAGGGACACACAAGACATCCTGAAAGGAGTGGTCCCCAAAAATAATAGACCCCTTCCCTGTAACACTCATGTAAGTGTTGTTTCCCATTAAAATGGGAGACATAGTGCAAGGCTCAAAGGAAGTGAACATAGACTCTAAAGATGCCATATGATGAGATGCTCTTGAATCTAGAAGCCATCTCCCTAATCCAATACTTGAAGAAGCACAAAGAGCATGTCCCTTCATATATGATGAATTATGTAAACTAGTTGTGCCCCTGTCATGTTGTTCTAAAGAAGAAGAATGAGGAGAAGAAGATGATGTAGACATCCTAGAAGGAAAATCAATCTGATGTTTGTGAAGAAGATGATTCAGCTCATCAATGTCCTTCTTGTAGCAATTATGTTTTGCATGTCCTTCTCTCTTGCAATATGCACATGGAGTCTTCTCCTTCCTAGATGATTTCACCTTAGAAGAGGAGGATGAATCTGAGGACTCCTTATGCTACTCATGAGGTTTGGAATCCTTTTGTTTCTATTTCTTTCCTTTGCCTGTAGAATCCTTCTGATCTTTGGGCTCCTGTGATGCAATAAGTGCCTGTGATGAGGAAGAAGGTTTCACCGTGCCCATGCTAGCTAACTAAGCTTTCTCTTGAGTGAGAAATGAAGCAAAGTCATCATACAAAAAAGGTAGTGGCATAAAAGGTAGATACAAAAACTAAATAATCTGGTCCAAGCTTAGAAAGAATGGACAATATCAACTGAGAGTCTTCTTTCTGAACACCACACTGTGACAACTACAATCTAAGAGACTTGAGTTTGGTGAAAAACTCCTGGATGCTGTCAAAATCCCTAGGATTTAAGACAATAAGCTCATTCTCTAACTGAAACCCTCTCATAGTATCCTACTTCCCAAACAAAGACTCTAAAGTAGTCCATATCTCATTCAGTGTAGTGCAAGACTCAATATGAAAAAGAAGGTCAGATGAAAGAGATAGACATAAAGTACCATAAGCTTCATCACATCTATTAAACCACTTTCTTTTTTCAGTAGCACCTGTAGGTTCAATTTCTATACCCATGGTTACCTTGTACAACCCTTTGTGTTTCAAATGAATCTCCATTTGTTTTTTCCAACCAAAATAGTTGAATGGAGTAAGGGGTCCAATATTATGTGTATCCATGATAGAAAACAACAATATATACTCTCAAATTTTAAAAAAAATGCTCGTTGATCTAAAAAAAGAGAGCCTGTTTGCACGCTTCCCAAGAAAATAATTCAAAAGGTAAAGGCAGAGATAAAACAAGAATATCAAATACCTGGTAAAAAATATGAAAAAAAAGGTCTAAGATCTATGTAGAGCACTGAACTAGCTTTCCAACGCCTATTTGTTTTCGAAAAACAGAGTCAAGACGCAAAGGTTACGCCTCCTGAAGTGAAAACAACAAATTATGGCTTTGACAAGCGAAAAAAAGCATCAAAATAGAAAAACCAAAAAACCAAACCACCACCACTGTGAAGTGCTTGGAATCAGCTTTCCGGCGATATCTCATTTTTGAAAAAACAACGTCGTATGCAAAAGTTATGGAAAAATGAAAAAAAGTTCTATAAAAGGGCACTTCCAGACTAAGCAGGTGCAAAAAACTGGCCCTTTGGGGCTGGCGGCAGGTCACCCACGTGACCATAGGTTGTAGGGCTGAAAAAACACGCTGGTTGGGGTTTGAGTGCAACTCTCAGTCACAGATGTGACCTTGGTGAGGATTGAGTCTGGCGGGGGGCTTAACGGCGGAGCTCCCGGTCACTAATGTGACCTCGACGGAGCGCTGCAGGGCCCTCAGGTGCTAAAGCTTGGGAGCGGCAGCAGTTTGGAGATGACTGTCGGTGGCGGTGACTAGAGGGTGGTGCGGCGGTGGCTGCTCGGTGGAGCAGTGGCAACACGCCTTTTATAACTGGTCGTGGTTTTTTTTAACCACGTTTTTTGATTTTTTTAAATTTTGTGCCTCGAGAAGCACGCTAGGGAGGCCGTACAGCGTCTGGCTAAATTTTTTTTGCCTTTTTTTCAACTTTCTCTGAAATCAAAGAAATAAAAGGCATTTCTAGGGTTTTTGGGTGCTCTGATCGCAATGGCGATGTTCGTTTGGCCCAAAAATGCACAGAAAATTAGGCTACCCCCAAATCTTCAAAAAATCAGCTTGGCTTGAAACCCTTGCACAAAAGAAAATGTTGTGAGAGAATATCTTCAAATCACGAACAAGAAGCCACAGGTCTAGAGCTTTGATACCATGTAGAAGTTGAAAAACCATCTTCACAGTCCCCAAGAACCACCTGCATACAATCACCTATCACATGCAACAGATATTCAAAACAAAAAAGAAGAGATGTTTTGTAAACCCTCAGAGCCAATATGTGTAAGCAAAAACTAGAATTCACGATTATTGAAAGTAATTGTTTTACAAATAATACAAAATCCTTCAAAAAGGCAATCATGCAAAAAAGCAAGACATGCACAACCCTAATCTTATCTTGAGCAAAAAGACAACTCAACTAGATAAGGATTAAAATTAACCTAGGAAATAAAATATGCCTAAGCAAACTATTATCAATCATATATGCACCCTTTGTCAGATTTGCAGAAAATCAGACTATCTGTTGAAACATGGAAACTCTTTTCAAATGTGGGTGATCTATGCAAAAAGAGAATCTCCAGAGTGAGCTGGTTCTCCGAATGATGAATATTATTCTAAGTAATTTTTGGGAAAAGGGATAGAAGGATGACTGAAATTAAAACCTATGACTAACAGATGATTGTCAAGACTCGATAATGATTTAATGATGATTTTGATTTCTTCCTCACAAACAGCTTTCAGAATAACACAATATCTCACAACCTCTCATGATCAATTAACACATAAATAATTTGCATGAAGACCTGATTTTAAATACAACATGCAACCTGTATTTTTGAACTTTTTGCATCAAGAATTACAGTCTTAGGAGATAACAAGGACTCTATGAACATAAATCACAATATAACATCAAACTGAAATTGCAAGTAGACACAAAATTGAGAAGTAGGAATGTTGTTTTTATTCAACTGAAGGAGTATTCAAAATCTGTCTGAACTGAGTACAAAATGAGTTTACAAGCTCAAAAATGTGTGTGAGCAAGAAACTGAAATCTGAACTAAAAAGGAGAAGAAAAACTAATTTTTCTTCAAGATATAATTCTCCCAAACCCTAATCCGAGCTCACAAAGAAAGCTCAAGGAAAAGGCATCAAAGTTGTCTCAAAAGTCTGCATAAAAGCAGAAAAACACACTTTTTCCAAGTTCACACTGAAAAGCTCCTAAAAATAGGCTAAATCTGCTTTTAAAGCAAATAAAGCACCTTATCCATCCAGCAGACAACTCAAATCCGACCCAAGGAAAAAAATATCAACCCCAATCTGCTAAAAATAGCAAAGAGATAAAACAATCTGCTTTATCTTTGCTTTACATAGTTGTAGATCTTCATAATCTCACAATTAGACCTATTTTTGCAATTAAATATTTTTAAATCTTTTGCAAAAAAACAACTACCACCTTATTTCTCCAATACAACAATTGATTTTTCTTTAAAAAATCATAAAAATATACAAACCACAACTCTCCTCATCAATATCCTAATTGATTTTCTTTAAAATCAATTGAAAATAAAATAAGCCCTAAATATGAAAGATCATCTCCAAAGAAAAATTGATTATATCATTCTTATTTTAATTGATCTTCTCCAAAATCAATTAAAAATAAAACCCTAAGTCAAAATTAAGATCTCATTATAGTTTTATTATGATTTTTTTGACTTAGGAGTTGATTATCTTCAAAACCAAACACAAGGAATCGGCCACCACTATGTGTATTTGATTTGGACATTGATAATTCTTAAAAAAAACTAAGGGAAAATCCCTAAGTCGACTTAGGGTAAAGCAAAACCCTAATGAACAAAATGTGAAGAATTCCCTATCTTTTCGCATCATTTTGCAAAGTGAACTTTTGGAGAAAATGGCTCTACTATGAGCGTCGCCATAAGCTAGGGTTTGACAGTTTAGAGCTTGATTTGAGCTCACTCCTCTTCGATTTGATCGTGTTTGGCCTCCATAACAAAAGGTAAGTGTTTTCTCCTGTATCCATTTCATTCCTTGGCTTCTTTGATGGGAATAAAAGCCTCACTGGTCGCAGCCATGAGATAAATATCTAATGAATTCTTTACTTTTTGTGCTTGATCTTGATACTTTGTGTTTCTTGAGGGAGTTCGAGCTTCGAGCTTGGAGTTCCTTGTGAATGTTCTGGCTGCCATGATGAGAGCTTGTCTCTTAGTTCTTGAAAGCTCTGTAGAGCTCTAGTCGTGGCTTATATGTTCTCCTACATGCATTAAGTGGTAAGCTCTTGTTATTCTATCTTTTTTTCTGCAAAAAGAAGCTTAAAAAACTTCATATACTCCAGCAAAGATGTTTTTATTTAAAAACTTAAAGGCCATCAACAGGTCGCGCCATGTATGAGCTCAAATCCAGATTTCTGTAAAGATTTCCATGTATTTGATTTCCATTTTTCTTCAGGTAACCTCAAATCTAATGGAACTTTCATGAGTTTCTTCTAACTGTGAAATGATAGATCATTCAAGAGCTAAAAACTCTTCTCCAGGCCGCGCCATGAGCATACTTGTTAAGAGCTTTTTGAGCATTTTTGAACTCGACCCAGCATAGTTTTCCTACTCTTTTGCACTTTCAGAAACAAAACTAAACATGGGCATTCATTGTTTTGAATAAAACTCACCTATCTTTGTTATCTCCTCCTCTGAAGCTCGAACCCTGTGGTTTCTCTTACTTTCTGTTGTTTCTCATAAAAACCTTGACATGGGTATGTCAAAAAAATAGAATATCTTGTCTTTAAATTTGAAACCCTAATGTGGGTATTCAGAATCCGAACAAGAACCTGTATATTTAATTATTTATGTAAAACTGGGCTCGACCCAACATGTTTTATGTTTTCTCCATTTTCACTATATGGGTATTTGATATCTTCTGAAGAAATATGTGTATCTGGATGCATTTTTGTTGTATTCCAACTCGTCCATGGAAACACTGGGTAAATCTTGTTTTTTTGCAAAACCCCACCTGGGTGTATAAAATTATGAGAAAACACATAATTACTTCACCTTACTGCTAATAACCCTCATTCGGGTATATGAATTTCTGGAAGAATATATATTGTTGCTCCATAAAAATACCCATGTGGGTAAACTGTATTTGATGAAAATCTGTATAGTTTAACTAAAGCCTTCATATGGGAAAACTGAAAACAATGAGACATCTGCACTTTAAATTTCTGTACTTTCCTATCTCCATTACATGGGTAAATGTTACTATGAGGAAAACAACATTTCTGAGGTAAAGCTCATATGAGTATGTTTATTTTTCTGTCTTCATGGCACCATGTGCTTTTATAAGCCTTGCACTGTGTAAAAGATATTTTCCTTGTATTCTAACCTTGATGCCATTGAAGAAACCACTAACCTGGCTTTGTAACTCCTACTCTACATATGACATTCCCTCATGACTTGAAAGGGGAAATTTATAGCTTCAAATAACAAAACAATAGAACACTTCAAATTCATGTTGTGTTTCCCTTGGGATAGCAAGCTAAACCTTCAGGAAATGAAAAACATATGAAACTTTCATGGGTATTGTTGCTTCCAGAACTTAGTGCATGGGGAACATTCTTTCACCCAGTACACAGAAATTTGTTTTATTTGAAACTGTAGAATGCTTTTATCTATTTCCACCATGCTTACCTTTCCTAATTTCTTTTACATTTCTTGTGACTCCTCGCTCTACTTATGTTGCTTCAGTCAGAAACCAAAAGATGAATGCCTATACTTTCCATGCTTTGACCAGATGATATCACCATTTCTCTCCTTGGCACTCTTCATGCATTTTTATGTTCCATGCACTTGCCTTCTTCTAAAATGAAACTCTGTAACACTTCTCTTCATTGAGGCATTATGTATGCCTGTTCACTATCACTATCATGAACATGAACATTGTTGATCTTTGCATGATATGAACATGATGAATGGCAGAAAAATAAACCATACACTAGTGTTTGAGATGAATGTACTCAGTTGAATTAATCAAGTTGATTTAAATTAATTGTCCACCTGTAGCTTTCAGTAACATTTTTGACTACTATGAATGAATAGTTGGCTTGATGGCTTGATGGATGAATTTTGTTTTACTCTTTCAGTTGCATTTCCTTTCTTGATGAATATGATGATTGCAATCTCTATCTCAGCCCACTTGTAATGGATAAGGGGTAGCATGTCGAGCTCTGCCCTTGTGGGTGCCTTTTTTTCTCCACATGCTTGGTCTTCAAATGATAATCAACTTCACGATTTTCCCTATACCTACACAAAGAAACAAATGATGTTAGCATAAAACAATATATCATAATGTTGATGTCTCTCTTCCATTTCATGCTTTTGCACTTTTCTTGATTGTTTCAGTGCATGATTAGTAGCATACTACATTATCGTTGATCGTTCATGTAGGTATATTCATAGTCGGAGCTCTAACATCCCTCTCTTCCTTCCTACAGGTCAACAAAGCTCGAAGAATAAAAATGGTGCACCACTTCTACGTCGGCCATCAATCAACAGGCAATGATGATTATATTTATACTTATGTGATTGTTCCTTTTATGCATCTTCCATAGTGTAGTGTGATGCTTATGATGCACTATAACAGTTACATCCATGACTTGTGTGGATATTTGATTTCAATCTTATGCTTTTCATTTTGAAAATAAAAATGCATCTCAATGCATATTTGTACTATCATTTGAATTCTCGCAATCAAATGAAATTCTGTAAATATGAATTACTTTATGAAATAAACGAAAGCATTCAAAAATGCTTTGTTGTTTGTATGCTCAATCCTATACTCCATTTGATCATGAAACACTGAAAAACAATTTCTTGAAACTCTATTTCCTCATCTCAATGCATAACTATTACTTATAAAATGATAAACCAGATACAATCAGCACTTAGCATATGCAGAAACAATTGTATTTCTCACTTTCAAATATAACAGTATTTAGTCAGCTCCACCAATTGAGCTGTAGCGAAAAATTGGTAGCATAAACTTATGCTAAAGTGTAATTAAATAATTAATTACACCAATAACTTTTTCCCACTATGACAGGTCTTCTAAAGGTGTTAACAAAACATAAAATAGTGAGTCTAGCATTCTGGACACCCAGTTAAGGGGAGAGCATAGGCCTATCACTTCAAGAACAGTAAACAAGGGGTTCTTTAACCTTCTAATTAAACTAGGTTCCTAATTTAATTAAAAGAAGAAAAAAAAACAACTCCAACCCCTACATACATCATCAATAGTTTGATAAAATTGTCTTTGACCAGCGTATTAAGCACCTGCAACACATAAAATATCAATTAGTTCTCAAGATTTTGAAATTTTGCAAAATTAACCAGATGTGCTAAAACAAACATCAAATGCACTAAAATATCACTCCTATGCACTAAAAGAGCTACCGAATGTGTTATAAAAACTACTAGATGCACTAAAATATCAACCAAATGCACTAAAAGACCCCCTGTATGCACTGAAAGATGAACCGGATGTACCGAAAAAATGATCTGGATGCACCATAATAGGAACTGAATGCACTGAAAGATACTCTAGATGCGTCGTAATAGGAACTAGATGCACTAGAATAATTTTTGTATGTGCTTTAATAACTCATGGTTGCGCTAAAAGAAGTTCACGCCGAACCTATTCACAAAAAAAAAACTTTTCCAGAAATTGAACCCAAATTTATGTGTGAGGTAAAATGTGTAAATGAAATAAAATCACACAAGCAATGAAACATATTACATTAGAGAATTTAATCATAAAACTGAATCAAATTGAAATAAGAGCAAATTCCTAAAATCATTTCATTGTTCTCTATTCTAAAGGATCCTCTAAATCATTAGTGCTCTCAAATTTGTATATTACACTATGACTGTTAGGATGACAACCTAAGAAACGAGATGTTGTAGAATGCAAGAATCTAATTCCTACATGATTGATAAGTTGTATGATAATGCTATAATAATGATATTTATGTTGTTGTATACAAATGAAGATTATGATATGATAATGATGCTAAATTCTATGGTGGAAATGTTGTATGAAGCTAATATGATAAAGTAAAATGCAGCTATAAGACTAAGCCATGATTATAAACTAAATGACTCTACAATGCAAATTGCTAAAATGCTCCAATGCTCTATGCTTAAACTCTAAATGCTCTCATATAATTTCCGCATAATAAGTTTTCTCAAAGATGGGATGCCAAATGTTGTAGAATGGGCTTGTATTTATAGGATTTCCAAAGCATAAAATGATGTGGCAACAACCAACGGTCAAGATTTCAGATGGAGAGATGAACGGTGGAGATGGAAGAAGTTAGAGAGAGTCATGGAGGATGTTCCCTTGACTATGAACACCATGCCAAGTGTGAGGGAGAATGAAATGATGGAGAGAGACAAGTGTCCAAAATTAGTTTTGGAATTGGTTGAGGATAATTCTCATTTAAATATCAAAATATTTAAATTCATGTGACACTTGATGATGTGGCAAGAGTAAAAGTTGGAGACATATGCCTAAATTCAAATTGGGAATTTAAATTTAGTGAGAAGATTATTAATTAAACAAAAAAAACTATAGGAATTTGCTTATTTAATTAAAATTAGAGGAATGTGGTTTAAGATGGTAGAATTAGAAAGGTGTGAACTATATAAATAAATTTATGATTTATTTATAAGTAGACGAATTAAAGGGGTTCATTAATTAAATAAATTGTATTTAATGAATTAATTGTCTTGACCGATTTTAGGTGTATACAATCAACACCGATAAAGAAGTGGAAGTAACATAGGACATAACCCACTGGACCCACTCCTTTGAAAAACCAAAGGCAATAAGAAATTTTTCGCAAGAAGGACCACTTAACTCTATCATAGGCCTTTGCCATATCCAGCTTGATGAACATAGCCTTTTCTTTTAGGGCTGCCATAGAATGAATAGTTTCAGTAGCAATGACCACCCCATCCAGAATTTTCTAATCCTCCACAAACCACTATGTTCCTCAGAGATAAGCCATCTAAGCCATTGCTTCATCGTTTCAGAAATCAACTTGGAAATGATTTTATAAACTACATTACACAGGTAAATAGGTCGAAATTGACTCAAATGATCTGACCCTCACATTTGGGAATGAGAGCAAGGAAGGTTGATGCAGGAGCATCCAGTGGTGTAAGGGCAATCTTGCATCACCCAAAAATAGTTAAATTTCAAGTTTCTCGGTTTTTAGATGTTTTTACTTTTTTGGATACCCTTTTCGTCACAATGAAATTTCCAATTTACGGTTTTTATTTTCTGTTCCTGGGTTGAAAGATATTGCAGTTTTAGTTTCCCAGATTTGCACCTGAAAATATTCTAAGTAAGATTTGAGGCACTTAGAGTTCCCATAACGGCCCCGAAACTTGCCAAAATAGTGTAGCAAATTTTGGGCGTGTTATCAACTTTGAGACCTTTCCAACGGTTAAGTTAGTGGATCGGGAAGTTTTCTAGAAGATACAATTAAATGCTCTTTCGAAATTTGAACTTCATGTTGTAAATTTTTGGTGCCAAACCGCCTAAACTCAAATTTGAATGTTGTTTTGGCTCCAAACTAATGAGGAGCTCTATTTATGGGTGGTTTCTAATTTTTGGGTAACTTTTTGGGGAAAGTCGCATATTGCGAAAGGTTATTCTGTAGCTTTCTGTAACTTGCATGTGTTGTAGAACTTGGGGATTGAGATCCTCTGCATGTAAGAAGCTCCATTTTCTGAATAATAAAATTATTCTCTTATTTGTGGGTTATTTTCTGTGTCTCGGGTTGTGCCCTCATCAAAGGTAGAGTTCAAATCTTGCAGCATCTTCTTATTCCTCTAAGACTCGTGAACCACCTCCAATAGGTCCATTTGAATGATATCCCAAAATTCCTAAAAAAATTCAATCGGAAAGCCATCAAGACTCAAGGATTTCCCTTTCTTCATTTGGAAACTAGTAGCCTCCATTCCCTCCAGCAGGATATAGCCCAAAAGATACTCATTCATCTCCCTAATAACCAAAGAGGGGATACACGACAAAACATGGTTCTATTTTGCTAAACCATCCTGAGAATCCTCTCTAAATAATGAAGCAAAGAACTGTAAAGCTTCTCTAGACATATCCTTCCAAGAAGATAAATGCCCACCCCTACCATTCACAAGAACAGGAATAGAATTACTATGTCTCCTAGCTTTCACTGAATTGAAGAAGAAAGAAGTGTTTATGCCCCCCTCCTGTAATCACTCAACACGTTCCTTTTGTTTCCAATAAATTTCCTTGTGAAACTCACACTCCTCCAAAGCTTTCAAAGCCCTTGCCTCCTCCCTGAGTAAGTCCTCAAAAATACCAAACCCCCTTATCTCCTAAGTGATGACATCCAAGTCAGCTTGAGCAATAACCTTAGCATGAAAAATATATCCAAAACACTACCTGTTCCACTGCTTGAGCTGATATTTCACATGTTGCAGCAGTTTGGAAAAAGAATACATAGCAGTTCCATGAGCAGGTCTTCCCATCCGCCACCATTCAACCACATGCTCCTACAAGGAAGAATCTCTTAACCACATAAGTTGGAACTTGAAAGAGGGGGACCGAGGAACACGAGTCGAAGTAGAGATAACTTAATATGCTAGTGTTTTGAGCCCCTCTAGTCCAAAATCTCAGAGCAAGTAGACCAAAATCCTCCAATCTAGGAACAGGAAACCAAAAAATGGTCAAGTCTCATAGCAATAGAATTCTCTCCCATTCTCTTGTTGTTCAAAGTAAACTAACCATTACGGGGCTTAATATCAACTAGATTTAAGGTAGATATTTTATCACAAAGAAGGAAGGTAGAAGGCTCCAACCTCGCAATACCACCCTTCTTCTCATCCAACTCAATAATAGCACTAAAATCACTCACAATAATCCAAGGGAAAAAAGAAGCAAGCCTCTTAATGAAATTGATATGAGACCACAATAACTACTTACCAAGAAAATCAGTAGGTGCATAAATGTTTGAAAGAAGAACCGTTTCCCCCGACTCTAGACTTGAAACAACCACAAAGATAGAAGACTTGGAGGACATCCACCAAAGAGGATGAATCTTCAATGGGTTCCACAAGCAAGCCACACCCCCTGCATTACCATGAGCCCCAATACACTAGCAGTCACCCCACCCCCATAGCTTTGGAAACAAACCAACCATGCTTTCAACATATAACTTAGTCTCTTGTAAAAAAAGAACATCAGGAGAATGAATTATCACCAATTCACGAACAAATTTTTGTTGAGGGCCACTATTCAAGCCCCTTACATTCCAAGAGAGGATGATCATTGTGGAGGGTTAGAAAAATGGGAATCTAGGGTCTTAACAAATCCAGACTCCAACAAAGTCTCCCCCATCATCTATTTTTTCTAAGTCCTTTCTCCCAACTTTGGAAGACTTCTTAGCAACCCCTTTCTTCTGGTCTTTCTGAAGAAGTCCCAACGAAGGAGAAGCCTTGTTTCCTTTTACCGAATCAAACCCCACTTTCACCAATGGAGTAGAGATCTCTCCCTCCCCCATTTTTGCATCTACTAGCATCTCAAACCTCCCATGAACCACCAAACTAAGATCTGTTTCCATTTACAAAGAACCAGCCTCCTATGAAGTTTGGTTGTAATCTGGAATAATACCCTCCTATACCTCTTCCAAAACACCTTAATCCATAATCATCATAACTGAATTCACCTCCTATTGGTTGATATCATCTAGAACCTCAAATATATTAAAGGTGTCACCTTCTTGATGCTCCTTAAGAGTCCTCTTTTAACCCTAGTTCCTATTATGAGCCTTAACAGGAATAAAACCCTCTACACCAATAGCCTCACCAGGAATGAGGTCCTTGCCTTTGCAAACCTTGGGAGGATTGCAAGGAGGCTAAGTAGTCAGAGACTTAAAAGATTTAGATTTTGGGAATCTTCTCTGCAGATGGCCATATTCATGACATAAACGACAACAAAAGGGAAATGTTTCATAATCTAGCTATTGCACCCATGAATATGAACACGCACAAATTTTCAAAGAATCTGGAAGAGGATTATTTAAATCTATCTTAACACAAATGCGAGCAAATGTCTTTACCTTTCTATCTTGAGTTTGTTGAGAAGGACCCGTTGGTTTCCCTAGTAGTGATGCAACCCTATGCAAGATGTCATTGTGCCAACATTCAATTGGAAATCTAGGGAGGTGCACCCACATTGAAACTCGATTCAAGAGATCCTCCAAAGGATCAAACCTCACATGCCAGGTTTTAATAAATAAACCAATCTAGTTGTGAAAATAATGCCCACCTTTGAAAACTCTATTGTGCTTCGCCATACAATTAAAAGTCACCATGAAGTAACTATTCATCAACAACATTATTTCCATCTCACCCTTCAGGGACCAGGTTCGGTGAGCCCACAACTGCAAAAATTGGATTGAAACCCTCATTCCCAAGAATTTGTAGAGCAAAGCATGCTTCAAGTAATACTCAATATCCTCCACAATCGATTCTAGTTGAATTACCAACACTGGCCTATCTTTGGTACACTCTAGGCATCCATTTATCTTTAGGATACAAGAACCTCCAAATGGCATAAATCCTCCATTGCCTAAATCATTTGAAAAAAAATTATTATCACAAACCCTCGATGAATGATTTGGAGAGGAAGCCCCAAATGTAGCATGAAAATATATAGGAGATTTGACCCCCGATGTCTCCCCTGGAGCCATTACCGAGAGAACAAAACACCCTATAACCCCAACACCAAGACCCTGCTCAAACACCAAATCCCACACTTTGAACACCAAGAATGGAGGAATGCAAAAGAGGATGGAAATGATAAAATTTACATGTAGCAACAAAAATAATTAAGCCATCCATAGCCCCAACCGACAACCAAAAAACCCCCACCCCACACACTTCAAACACCCCACCCCCAAATCACACTAGCAAAGCAAAAGAAGAGGAGAGAGAAATTTCCAAAACCCCAACTATAAAAAGAAAAAGGCCCACACATATATCTCCACCCCACACACCAACTAACGTCCCCTGCCTTGCATGCACTAAGAAAACACACACATGCAGGGTGCAACACTAATGGTTGTGGGCCTACACAGTCATCACACCCCCAACCTACTTCATTCTGTCCAAACCCCATATGTAGGTAAATATTTCAAAACATATTATTATTCAATTAATGTAAACAGTTTATTATTTTTATAAAGAAGTAAATTTACAAGAATTTGTTACTTAAATGAAATATATGTATAATGCTCCATGGTCATTAAATTTGGAAGGATCAAAAGTATATGAAGATATACAAAATGGTGAAAAAAATTATGCCATTAAGAAATGACGATAGACTTAAATCACACAATCAGTACATACTCGAAATATGGAGAGAAAACACTGATTGACAACGTGTGCTATCAAAACATGATGTAATTAAATATATTGCTACTTGTACAAAGCCAAAGTAGAAAAAATATTAGAAACATATCACCAAGTGTTAATGCATCTTGCAAACATAGAAAACCCAAATGATTTAGCCACATGTTCAACTTATAAGAGACTTCTTACCAAAACACTAATAGAAAGGGATATTGGAACCCAAAAAAAAGTCACATGCTTTTAAAACTTCCACTAATAGAGATCAATAGAAGGTTTATCAACCTAAATGTATCAAATGAGGTTTTAAAATGCATAGTTGTAAATTCAGGAGATGACAGTAAAGAGAAAACAATATCTTTCATTAACACATACATAAACATACCTTTCACTATGGAATGTGTCTCTCTTATGACAGCCAAAGAATGGATATATAATCATTAAAGAATAGGAGACAAAATGAAATACAAAAAAAATGTAGCTATTATAAGAGTGTTTCCTAGATTTCAATACATTCCTATAGGTGACTCAAATAAATAGATATATTTTTTCTCATCAGAATTGTTACTTTACAAACCATTCTGAATCATTTACAGAGATATTGGTCATAAAAACTAATCCATAGTGGTAAGGTGGGAGAGCTTCAATTATAATCAATGACATTTGGAATGAATAATACTTGTTAAAATTATTGAAAACATTGGTGATTCTAAATTTGAAGGCAATGACAATGTCCAAGGAACTACTACATAGAGTGAATGTGAAATTATATGTAGACTTCATAATGGTCAAATTTTGCAAGTTTCGGAGATAGATATGTTCAGCATAAGAGATCTAGATAGTCAAACATATTGGTATAATAAATTTCAATGCGAAGAATACAAAAATGAAGCTATAAATTCCATTAACACCATGAAAATTAATGGTTGTCTCATCCATGATGACATACCACAAAGTGTGGACTATGAAAACCTTATTGAAAAATAGCATGAAGCAATAAACATTATCATGTCACACTACCACAGACATCATAATACATTTCCCTTGTTTATGATAACTCAAGGCACAATAGGAATAGGTAATTCATATGTAATTGTTACCAATAATCAAGCATTTGAAAATATGTATTTTCCCAATCAATCTCCTATTATTCTACTTGCACCAATTGGAGTTGCAACATTCAACATTGGAGTGTCAACAATTCATTAAAAATTAAGAATACAATAAGATATTTCAATCAACTAGACAGAACAAGAATTACAAGATTCCAAGAGGAAATATCACATGTCAAAAAAGTATTAATGAAATGAGTTTCCTTGGAGAGAAGTTGCTTGAAAAAATAGATTCTCAGCTTCAACAAGCATTTCCCAAAAACTCTAATTAATTTTTTGGAGGTATTTTTTATTTTGAAATTACTCATATTTTGTACTTTACATTAAAATAGATTTTATTTATTTTTATTATAATTATATTTATACGGTACATACTATTGAATACAATTATAATTTTTAATTGTAGATTATTTATAATATTGGTTGGATACTTTGAACGATTACCTCTAGTAAATGACAAAGCACCATACAAAATAAAAAGGTGAGCAAAGTTGTAATGGGAAGAATTCAAAATAGTAGTTACTTTACATCATATTTTTAGACGCGATGGACAAAATAGTGAGCAAGAAATATTTTGTCAAATCCTAACAAGTATAAAGGATACAATCCATACAAATGATGAGTGGATGTTACTTATGACAAGATCCTATACAACCATCAGTGCAACACACAATCAAGACTTCAAAAATAGTGTTCATTTGTTTTCAATAAATGATAATATTCACAACCATAATAGGAAAAAATATATTTATTATCAAATTTAGTTGCACAAAGCATTACAAAAAATATTGAAAGTGTTAGAGTTGTAGGAGGTGAAAATGATGAGATCGATATGAAATTATTACTGAGTATGAGTGCTAGGTTAAACATTTTATGGGTAGAATTAGGTCTTATAAATGGAGCTCTAGGGTATATTCAAAATATTATATATAGACCTAGAACTCGACCACCCCAACCACCAACATATATAATTGTTGAGTTTGGTAGTTACTTCAGAATACCATTTGATGATCATCATCCACATGCAAATCCAATTACAACAATCCAAATAGGTAGCACAAGACAAATACCATTAATATTAGCTTGGCTTTAATAATACACAAATCACAAGGATTGACTCTTCAAAAAATCATTGTTGATATAGGACCAACTGAAAGAATTGGATTGACATTTGTGGAAATTCATTGTGTAAATTATTTAGAAGGACTAAGAATTATGCTACCATTCACATATGACATATATGAAAAAATGAAGAAAGGAAAACAAGTTACAAGGAGAAAAGAATAAAAAAATACGCTTAAAGCCTTAGAATTATTTAATTTAACATATATTGTTAAAATTCTCATGCAGTTACCATTTATATAAATAGTGATTCGCAATTCAATGCTCAAAAATAATTTAATTTTCTTATATTTATTTTCATTATTAACTTAATATTAAAAATAATTAAATGATATAATTAGTTTATTGTAATTTTGTATTATTATCTGCCATTACTATTTAAAATTTAAAATTATTTACAACTTCGATTTTTAAAAATTATTGCAAAAAATCATCAACATAGATTCTTTAAAAGTATTCCTCCATTTTTTATAAAATTACATATATATTAAATCTTTTAGACATTTTGGTTTTGATAAAAACATGATGAATTATTCAACTAAACACCATAAGTTTGAAAAACAAGAAGCTCAAAAAAAAAAGAATACTCGGTTCTTCTCCCACAAGTAACAATACTAATACAATAGATGAATTACTAAACTATAAACAGTATCCCCAACCGAAGCTAAAGGATACCTAGAAGAACTACTATACAATATTGTTTGTTGTAGGAAATCAACCAAATATGACTTAAATTAAATTTCAATACTTCCCATTTTCTCATTACTTTGACATTCAACTTGATAATTGATCAAGCTATTATATTTTCCTTTATTCACGTATTTTTTGATAATGGTTACAATTTATATTTTCTATAACATTCCAAAAATATTACGATTATATTTTAATAGGCCTAAAATGTTCGCTTATGTGTATAGTTAGGATTCATAATCTCATTACATATATGCTCACAATTCAACAATTAAGCTTCAAGTTATAATTACAACTTTCGTTTGCCAAGGATATGGGTCATAATTATCATTATAGTTCACTTAGTGTTACATTAAATTTACCAATTCATTGTAATGAAATAACTTGCACAATAGAATAATATGATATGAGATATGCAGAAAATACTTGATAATAACTGAGAATAACAAGCCACTTCAAGGGGGAAACCTCCAACTATCTCCAATGAGAACAAATTCACAATATGATGATGAAATAAGAATAAATACCTCCTATATATACATATTTATGCCTAGGATATCACCCAAGCCAGCTTAGATAGCCCTATATAAGACCAAGGCCAACCTAAATAACTAAATAATAATATAATAATGATAATATGACTTAATTAAGAGTTAAGATAGCCACAAGCCGACTATTCATAACCCGATGTACACTGGTATTAAGGGTATACCATGCCCCCCTCTTCAAAGAAGCATTTTCCTTGGAAATGCTAATCAAGTGTGGATTCTTCTGAATGAACTCCTCATCCTCCAATGTGGCATATTCAACTAGTAAATTCTTCCATTGGATGAGATACTCAATGAGAGCTCTATTCCTCAACTTCTTCGTGTACGTTTGATGAATGCACTCTGGTTCCAAAATGATTCTTCCTTCTTCATCAAGCTCTGGTAGTACTATTTGAGTTGGAATATTATGCCCAATTACCTTCTTCAAACAAGAAACATGAAAAACTAGATGTATCTTTGTTGTTGGTGGCAACTCCAGCTTGTAGGCAACACTACCAATCTTTTGCATGATTTGGTATGGGCCATATTATCTTGGAGACAACTTATTATTCTTTTTATGTTTCTTCGGTGAGATTTTCTTATAAGGTTGCAATCTCAAGAAGACCCAATCCTCAAATTCAAAACTTCTTTCATTGCAATGTTGGTCCGCCTGCTGCTTCATTCAATTTTGTGCCATGGCTAAATTTTCTTTGAGTCCTAAAAGTACCTATTGTTGATGAAGCAAGTGGTCCTCTATTGCTTGAAATCTTGGTGCCACCTTCAATGTTAATGTGATGGAAGGATGATGATATCCATAGAGTGCCAAAAATGGAGACATTTTTGATGAGCTATAAAAAGAAGTGTTATGCCACCATTCTGCTAGTGGTAGCCAATCTACCCATTGAGATTGTTTCCCTGAAGTGAAACAACGTAGATATCCTTCCAAACACTTATTAACAACCTCAATTTTCCCATCTGATTGAGGGTGGTATGAAGAGCTATGAGCCAATTGAGTACCCAAACATGAGAATATTAATTCTTTCCAAAAGTGACTAGTGAAGATAAGACCATGGTCACTGACAATAACCTTAGATGTACCATGTAGATTTTTCATATTCTCCAAAAAAGCTTTTTCCAATGCACTTGTTGTAAAAGGATGTGATAATGCAATGAAATGTGCATATTTAGTGAGGCAATCAACTACTACCATGATGACATTATGACCTTTAGATTTGGGAAGCCCAATGATGAAGTCCATGGATACCTCTTCCCAATGTTGGCTAGGAATAGATGAGGGTTGCAAGAGACCTAGTGTCTTAATTGTCCCCACTTTATTACTTTGACAAACCAAACATTTAGCCACAAATTTTTGAACATCACCTTGTAGCCCTTCCCAAAAAAAATCTTGCTTGAACCGATGATATGTATTCAAAAATCCTAAATGACCACCAACTGGAGACTCATGCAGTTCTATGAGAATCTTGTGTTTAAGAGTGGAATTCTTACAAAGATACAAACGCTCTTTATACCAAAGAGTATCTTCCTTACAACAAAACTTATCTGAACTACTAGGATCACTCTTTAATTGTTGGATGAGATTTCTTGTCACAACATCATTTTGCAACTCGTCTTTGGCTTCTTCCACCCAATTTTCTTGTAATATTGAAAGGGCACACAATAAGGCTTCATCTTTCTCATCCTTCCTAAAAAGTGCATCTGCCACAATATTTTCCTTCCATTGCTTATATACAATCTCAAAGTCATATCCCAACATCTTAGTGACCCATTTTTGTTTCTCTTTAGAAGATAATATCTGTTCCAAAAAAATATTTTAGGCTATCATGATTTGTCTTAACCTTGAAGTGTCTACCCATTAGATAAGGCCTCCATTGTTTAACTGCATGGAGAATTGTTGAATATAATCCTTAACTGATCCTATTTGTTGAAGTTTAGCAAGTTGATTGAAGAAGTTGTTTGTCACACTATTTCTATATTGTGCTTGGATTTCCTTCATAAAAATTGACCATGAGACAGTGAGACCCTTTTTCCTTCGATGAGTACAAATCCAACGATACCAAATGACTTGATCCGGTTCTAGATATAGGGAAGCCATCATGACCTTTTATCCATTTGGGACTTGATGTACTTCAAAAAAATTCTCCATTTGGTTTATCCATGTTAGAGGATCCTTGTCATCAAAATTGTGCATATCCACCTTTGGAAACAAATTCCTAGATCCCATAGGAGTATTAAAATTTGGGTCATGATTAGCTGACCTAGAAGTTTCACCCTAGTTGCTTGAGAACTCCTTTCTTGGTTCATTCATATAGGTGCTTAACATGCTTTGTATGTCTGTTACATCTCCTCTTAGGTCACACATATCCATCTTCATTAAGGAAATGTCTTCCTTTACCTTAGTATTTCCTCATTGGGATTAATATCCTCTATTGTTACCTCATCCTTATTAGGGATTTTCCCTGGTTTGACAACATTCTTTTTGCCCCTTGTTGCAAGCCCCATCATGATGGAAAACAATAATTTTGAAATAAATCACATAAATGAAACTTAAATTCTTTGAAATTTTTACCGTAACTTACTCGGGCCAAGATACCACTTACCCAGAAAAAACTCCAAGAAAATAGCAGATTTACAACCTTGAGAGCTTGAATTTGTTGGAAACCATAATTTTGCAATTACTCCCTTATTTTTGCTTCAATTTCTCCAATTTTTTTTCTGTAAGGTCCTCTATTATTTCTTCAAAAACCCAATAAAAATTAGGCTCCAATTTAGCATGATGTGAGATATATACAACTTCCAAATAAATTGTGTAGAAACCCTAATTCTACAATAATTCACTAAAATCTACTCCAATTCCTCTGAAATTTGGACTGTAGATTCTTTAAAATTTTCTTCAAAAACCCTTTAAAAATTAGAAAAAAAATCACCAAAATTTGGAAGATATGTGCCTTCCAAAATGACCTCCAATATTAAGAAGAAGCCTTGCCTCTACAGTGCCAAGATCATGCTCTGATACCACTTGTAATGAAATAACTCAAGCACAATAGAAAAATATGGTATGAGATATGTGAAAAATGCTTGGTAATAACTAAGAATAACCAGCCACTTTGAGGGGGAAACCTCCAAATATCTTCAATGAGAACACAATTCACAATATGATGATGAAATAAGACTCACTACCTCCTATATATACCTATTTATGCCTAGGATATCACCCAGACCGACTTAGATAGCCCTATATAAGCCCAAGGCTGACCTAAATAACTAAATAACAATATAATAATGATAATATGACTTAATTAAGAGTTATGATAGCCACAAGCCAACTATTCATAACCCGATATACACCACTATTAAGGGTGTGGAATTCATATATATTTTATATTATTGTTGTATTTTATATACTACCCTAAATATGGTATATAGTATTCTAAATTTCTAATACATATATTAATTATATTAAAAATACGTTCCCCTTATTTAAACTTCGTCATAACCTTAAAATTAATATCTTCACTATTGTGCATGTGACTACTACTAGAATATGTATCTTAACTAATCTAGATAAAGTACACCAAAATACATCCTTCTTGATGTCCTTATTAAAATTTAGATATTGGTGTGTATTAGGTTAATAGGTGCCTTGAGAAGAATATATCTCAGCATAATTTATCTAGATTCATTAAGATATATATGCTAGTAGGTTTCAATGGAGCATTAAAGATAAGAATAATTCAAGGATGATCTATTACCTAAGACACAAATTAAATATCATTTTATTGTCTTAAATATTTTCATTTTTATTTTGATTTCTTGTTTATTTTGACATTCATCTGCCTAGTAGCTCACATGCACATCAAAGTAGGGGGAAACGGTGAAAATTGCATACTTGTGCCCTTTCTCTTATGTTTGGGCCTATTTGTATTAGATGTCATAAATACAATAATCATCTTACACTTAGTATAATTGTGTGTCAACTCATTCATGACATCAAATATCCCAATACCTTGTATCACTAATTCCTAAATGTGTATTCCTAATCTCTAACCCTATTTTCCATAGACCTAGATCATATTGTGGGTATAGACTTGACTCAAGTCACTTCCATAGTCATAATTCAAAAGTATTTATTTTAAATTATATTCATTGTTGTTCACTCACTAGCTATTATGATTGATTGAGTCTAGATTATGTTGGTTTGTGCACTTTGTGATTGTATTTAAGGACACTCATTTGAAATCATGTTGGAACATGTGAAGAACATCTAGATCTAAGAGCTAAAGGGAGAATTTACATTTACATTATCTACTTCAAACATCATTCTACCTGACTATTGCTTATTTTTTCAATGTCCTCAATCCTTTCATTTAATTTCATAAATTTGGTCTATGCAAGGTTTTAAATTAGGATATCATGAACCTTGCAATTTGGTAGATTCCCCAAATGTGTTTCAAACACTACATAGTCCTTGTACTAGAGAAAATATCAAGATCAAGGAAAATGTATTAAATCAAACTGTATTTTGTCATATTAGACCCACACACATCAAATCAAGTTCGTACTTGTGCAGATTGGCTATGTAGGCACAAAGGTGAACTAGATGACACAGATAATATTTATAACTTATGAGATATTTATTGCATAGAACCCTAAATTTTTTGATACTGATATATAGTTAATTATATTTGACACATCATTTCCTCATCATAAATTGATGAGCTAAGTATTATTTTCAATTCATTTAATTTTCATAGTTAATTTCAATTATCGTTCTCAACTCATTTAGATTAATTTATCCTTATCTATATGCATTTATTTAATTAAACTAGATGAAGTTAATTAAGGTGTGATAGAACCCTTTGAAACATATCCCACTACAATCTTAAAAAGTAGTACAAAACAAAAACCCTAAGAACCATGTACATTAGAGCAACCTTCTCTCATCTCAAATTTTATTTTAGGGATTTTCAAGCCTCAAAGCAAATAGGATTACTACCCAAATGTTGTTATAATGATGAAATTTATATTTCCACATAAATTTCCCTTTACTTTTGAGCTCATTTTGATGGAATTTATTAATATGATTACATCACTTGACAAGTGGTACACTCTTGTGCTAAGTTTGGCTCCTTTGTCAACCCTCCCCATTTATTCTTGCCTTCACACATTTCATACATTTGACCTTATTTGAACCCTATTTGTACGTTTTCTCACATTCGCACCACTATTATTTACCCTTCTATCAATCTATTCTTCATCCTAAGCCTTATAGTTCCATGTCTTGGGTCAATCCTACGATGCTTAGGATCAATCCTGAGCCACTTGAGATTTTAACCCCAAAATTCAATTTTTTAGATGTAAAAATATCAACTTTTACCCTTTCCTAGGAGCCAACTTGGTATGCAAATTTGTAATTATTTATTAAATGTACTGGTATTTAAAGAGGTGTATTTATGGCTTTAACATCTAAGGTCAGCAAGCAATATTCATATTACAAGGAGCATTCATCATAAAAACACTTTAATTTAGACCACAAAACAAATGCATCTACATTTATATTTACATATAGACCATTGCACACTTGACTTTGCTATCTTTGATTTGTAACACAAGGTTGTAAAGTCAATCTATCAAAGAGGCCGATTGAGGAGAACTTGACCCTCATAATCTAACAACTTCCCTAAACCCTTTATAAATACTACTAGTCCTTACACATCACCAAACATCACAAATTACAAAAGACCAAGTCCCAGAAGTCTATATGTAGACAAACCAAATTTGCACCTCAAAAGCCATTTCGACGTTGTATATAACTAACCTCAAGCCACTCAAAATCATTTCATAGAAAATTTATGATCAAAACCGTCAACGCATCAAAGACATTCAATTTTCTCTACTAAGATGAATGAATTAACGATATCAAGTTTCCACAATCGAAATTGTTATTCAATATTATTTCTAAATTCAAAATGAATGAATTCTAGAAACCCCCAACATCCATATTCTTCTATTATTGATATAAATGCCAAGCACTCCATCTCTATATTTAATTTCACAAAATAGCATCTCAATTTATGATTCTCAACTCCTCCAAATTAGTTAAATCTAACCTAATTATACTTTCATTTGCTTACATTTATTTAATTAGCCAAGATCCATGTAAAAAGGATTTTATTCCCTTCCAATTATGTGGCACAACTTTTATTAAAGCATCATATATAATAAGATCAAATCAAATGCCCACAGGTGTTGCCGTTGGCGTCAAGTAACCCCAACAATTCGGACATTGCTTTCAACGCCTTCACTATGACCGGCTTTACGGAATAAAAAAATGGTCTGTTGCACTGGAATAATGCCGTAGAATCGCATCGACGGATCACCTACTCCACTCTTACTCCAAACGAATCTCGACCGTCCATCTTAAGCACGGGAAATCCGTGGCACATGTACAAGCAATTTGGCTTGCTTTGACTTGTGGATATACACAATGAGTATATACCATTGATTTCACATTATCCTCTTTTTTAAATAATATTTAAAAACACTGGCGCTCGCGTCAAGCTATGAATGGTCAAAGCATTTCACCAATATAATATATAAATATATTATTTATTTATTTATTTTCCGTGGACAGTGTAAATAGTGATCCTGTATATCAGGCGTGAGATCTCATCAGCAATATGTAATATCTTCCATTGGAGTATTTTATTGGTCTATATTAAATTTTTTATTGGTTTTTTTTTTTCAACCTCACGTGATTTGTGTTTGAAATGCGTTTGTCTGTCAATCTCATTAGCCGTTATCAGTGAACGCTAATTAGCTAATATAGTGTTTTTTTAATTAAAAAATGTTTTGATGTCCGACATCAATCCTAAGGTTAATTAATTAAAATCCAGGGTGACAAGGAATTTGGGGCATTTTAAGAAAAAAGGGGTAAACGTTGGATTATTAAATGTGTGTTTTTTTTTAAATTGTATAAAAATTGAAGGGTTGCAATTTAATTGGTGAGAGTTAGATGTAATTAGGTCGAGTGTGACTTTAATGGACTAGTTTTCTTTACTCATGATAATTAGCTATTAGTTTAGATGGAGGTTAGCTCGTCATATTATAATCTATTTTTAAAAACAAAGATACTAATACCTACCAAACTATTTCCATTGAAAAATATGATCCAACAATTTTAAGTGAATTGATAGGTTGCCAAGAATCTCAATTGTCATTATTATGGTGTTTTTTTAATTTGTGGAGTAAGATTATGATTGGAGGTCACAAAGCGGAGCTCATCCCCACTAGCACATTCACCTTATGCAACATATTCAACTTTAATCAACTTAGAAGCCATAATGGAAGTTTGAGAGTCACAACTCTAATTGGGGATTTGAACTTGGATTGTCATCTTGAAAACCTATAACCTTATCGTTTGCACACAACCCCTTTGAAATCATAATTATTATGTTACTTATATAAGTGTATACTAATTGTGATATTGTTATCAGGATTCAACCGTGTAGTTTTACGAGTCAAAGTCATTGACCCATGTTTCATGAGTAGTGGTTCACAAGAACCCATCTCTCATGATAGTGAATGGTCCACTTAGCACTCATTGCATCTAGGTGATGCTCACAAAGGTGAAGCATCGGGCCTTCCTGGGAGGTCACCCATCCCAATACTACTCTAGCTCAATTGTGTTTAACCATAGAGTATCCTAATTTCTTTGATATGCCTTAATTTAATATATTGGTCATTTTATTATTGTGTCATGCCTATCTTTCTTTAAAGATATTTGTGTTGACACCATATGAAACATAAATGTTTGAAGTTGCTTAATTTCCCATATATATATATAAAGTTGTAAAGGAAAATATACATTTAATAAGAGGCATAGAAAAGTATTGATCAATTCAAAATGATGATAGTTATGATAGATAAATTAAATAATTGTAACAACTATTTTTAGAAAAACAAGTGTGAAGAGAGGTTGTACTTAGTTCTATTGTTGAGGAACGATTGCCTTTGTTGTTGATGCTAGAATTAAGCTAGTATATGCTCAAGAAATAGTGCCTCTATATAAGTAAAATGCATCAAAATTTTCATAAGATCTAGATGCTCTATCTAGGCTCAAGTTTGCAAGTCAAGTTCAAGTCTACAATTGTATATTTTTCCTCAAAGTGTGGATTTGACCCTATGAAAATGGAAATTTCATTGATGCTCACCTAATGATCTAAATGATCTACACTTGCACTACTCCTTTTTAGTATCTAAAGGTTGGTTGTATTTAGAAATGCCTTGATAGAGATTTTATTGTGTCACTAGGGGACACACTCTCTTATGTCAACCTATAGAAATGTGTGTAAATAGTTAAATATTGTCACGCCTCATTTTTAAACAATCAAATCACTTTGACCTTTTAGTATTTATTTTGGATAATTGGGTTATGCAAATTAAATATATGTACATGGATTCCTGGGTGAAGCCATAATAGTGGTTTACAATTTGATGGAGGAAGGAAATTTGAGAAAAAAATGACCCCATGGCAAAAAAGTTGGTTTTAGGGGTTTGCATGAACCTACATGTTCGACCGAACCATAAAGGGGTTCGACCGAAGTAGGGTTCGAGTGAACCCATTAACTATTGGGCCCACATTTCCCGCCCAAAAAACAAAGGGAAAATGCATATTAGTGGGGGTTCGAATGAACCAGGGTTTTGAACCCTGGTTCGAACCCTTGGGGGTTCGCTAGAACCCCCTGGTTCTAGCGAACCCCCTTTTTCCCTAATTTTTTAATTTGTTCACACAAAAAACCTAAAATTTTACGCTTTCAAGCTTCGGTTGAGGATGAAAATGGGGGAATATTTAGAAACCAAACTTGGAATCGAGTAGCCTTCAGAACGAGCTATCCAATGAATATAATTTTAGTATGATTTGGTTTTATTATCTATCTATTTTTTAAGTTTTATTAAATATAGGTTTTTCATCGAAAACAAAACTCTCTTCTCACAAGTGGAAAAATAGAAGATTATAAAAAAAATTGAAAAATATGAGTGCACCAGATATTAAAGTCCTTGATCCAACAAAAAAAAAAGAAGAATTTCGATATATACAGTAAAAGTTATGCGTTATACGGTCGCTAGGTCTGAATTGTCATTTGATTGACTTCAAACTTGATTAAAGAAAAAATATTCAATAAAAAACTATCTAACCAAGTGGAAGCACTAGATATCAGAGTTATAAATCTAAATTTTAAAGAATTGGAATTTTATCCTTCATGGAAAAAAAGTTATGCATTATACGGTGTGCGTCACTTTTTAAAAATGTTGTTTTTTCAAAAAAACCAATTTTTGTGGGAGATGGAAAAAGAAGTGCAATCTGATTCCAAAAAAATTGAAAAAAATATTTTTAGAATCTACAGACAAAATATGACAAGACTCTAGTTTGCATCATCTTCAAGTTCCTTACGGTTTAATCGCTATAGGTGCCCGAATGTGGAGATTGTGTTAAAAAAAAAATATCAGTGTCCAGTTTGGCCAAAAATTGTAAACCACTATTGTGGGATCACCCTCCTAGAATATAATATAGTCTCTATTGTTTTCATTATTCCAATATACATTTATGTTCAAATTTATGTTAACTATAGATGCTAGTTTTAATAATGTGAGAAATTTGAAATGATTTTTCTTAATCATTAATGTTGATCATTTAGTTATTAGTTGGATTAAGGTAAAAATGATGTAAGTATGACTAAGAAACTAACTACACTATGATGATGAGATGGATCTGCAAGAAAATATATTTCTTCCTACCAATCAAGGAGATGGAGTATCATTAGAGAGAGGGTTGCAAATCAAGGTTGCCAATAGTCGTATCATGCCTTTGAGAAATAACTATTTTCACATGCACACATAAGATTTTGTATGTAATTATGGGGTATCATTCCAATGTAAGAGTGTTCATCTTTGTCAATTCTTTTGCCAGTATATTTGCTAGCATTTGTAGTTAGTGGTCAAAAGGCATATTGGTTCCGTTTGTGGGGTTATATGTTTGATCATGTTTATCAACATGTTTTCATGATTACCCTATTATTTGGTCATTATTCAAGGGTACTATGGAAGGATAGATAACCCACTCTCTAGTTAAGTTATTTTTTTCTATATGAAGGGAATTAAAATTTAAGTTTTAATTAAGAATGTTTTAAGATTAAAAATAAAAATAAAATATTAAATAAATCCTAAAATACTTAATGCTTGCATTAATGATGTCTTACTTGAAAATTAATGTAACTCCTCTTGAATTGTGTCACTTTTTTGGCTCCACACCTAGCAAAGAGGAAGGAAAATAACTAAGATTGGAGTGAAAAATTTAATCTAGTCTAGTGGAGAAAGAGGTGTAGTAAGGTATACACCATGCTAGTGCAATTAGAGGGAAAAAGGGGAACCAAATGCAAAGGATTATTAAGGAAAAAATTGAAGGAAATAGGGCACAATTTGTTGTGAGGTGATAGGGGATTTCAAAAAGAAAGGAAAAGAAACCTGAAAAGAGAATTTTGGAGGAAGCTATAATATCAGGTCAAATGTGTAATTATTTTTATACCTTTTTGGTTAAGTATTTCATTGAGATTATTGATGAAGAATTCTTTTGTAAAAAGGGAAAAAAGGTAACATAGGTGTGGTGTTAGAAATTACATACCCGAGCTTGTAATTTCATATTACATGAAAACTCCCCTTTAGCTTGATAAATGAAATATCTTAATTTTAATATGATGATATCAAAATATGTTTATACAAGCAAAATTATCTTGTATATGGCTTTTTGGATCCAATTTTCTCAAATAAAAGTACTACACACAAACGTTCGTGTGATGCACTAGTGTCTTACAAAAATCATCAATTCAAATGATCATTGGAACATTAAATTCCAAATAATCTAGTAGGTTAGTGCTCATGTTGCTAGTCACGACCTATGAACACTTCTAGGACATGTTATTTTGGAGAAATATTTTTTTTTCCATGGAAAGAAGAAGAAAAAAGGAGTCTAATTCACATATTCATCTAAGCATATGCACAATTTTTCTTTCAACTCTACAACTCTTGAAGTTCTTGAAGTTTTTATCGCAATACACCATTCTCTTAGCTCTTGCATATCATTTTCTTCATGATGAGACTGTAAATTGCAATCTTGCTATAACTTTTAAATCATTTTAAAGGTTTGTTGCAACTTCTAGGTGGACTTCTCTCAAATTGTCTACTTCTCTCATTGTGGTTAAAAGCTATTATTTTGAAATATCATTGATACCATTAAATTATTATTGAGTTATTTCTTTTATCTAACATTACACATGCTTTTATGAATCTAAATTATCATTTCTATCTTTTATCATCATCTTATCTGGATGTCTATGGAGGTAGAAATACATAAATAGGGGCTTGATTTAGGCAAGCCCCTTAATACAACCATACCAAACATTTTTCTTCTCTCCTTGTGTGCAATTTTTTTGAAGTTTCTTTTGCTTTGGATTGAACTAAAATGGCATTTACTTTGTTCTAGAGTTTTCTATTTTCATCTATACAGAATGACAATGCACCCTAGTGTCTATGACTGAGAGATCGTACAAGTCACCAAAGAATCTTTATAAACTATACTTTCTATTATTTAGATTATTCAGTTGTAATTAAATTTATATATTTAAAGAGATTCTTATTAGTTTTTTATAATTGGAAAATAGAATTAAAATTGTATAAGTTATTTTTATTTTCCATTTATTGTAAGAGTTTTATAAAAAGGAATAAATTAGATTGTTAAGTAACATTTGATTCATTCCAATGTAGTAGAAATTTTAGTTCTCAACTAAAACACTTTTCTTTCATAAATCTCAAATTTTTATCTCATAATACAGAAAGAGAATAATTTATTTTTGTTAGGATTGAGGTCACATCCACCTTGTAAATCCTATGTCATGGGTCCAACATCCTTGGAAAGTGTCTCTAGGCACTTAGGGTATATTGGGAAAATATTTTATAATATTAATTCTCACCATTGTTTGTATTACATTCATAAGGGGTGATGGGTTGAGGGTTCCACTAGCAATGGTAAAGGTGACTTGTGGACATAAATATTTAATATTTTTTTCCCCACATGTGGACACCTAGAATGAGATAATAAAAGATAAGGAAAATGAAAAATGAGTGAATGTTGGTATTCTCCAAGTGGGAGCTTGGAATGAGACAAAAAAAATCTCTTGGTATTCCATCATTTATTATATTTAATGTAATACCTATCTTTCATGTTTGGGCACTCAAGTCAGAGGGAAAGTATTGGAGCCAAAACCAATGTCCTTTCACATTTTCAAAGTGGAAATCTAATGGTTGAGGATTTTTGGAATGAAGGCTCATCTTTGAGCATCATGTTTGGTGCATTAGATGTCTTCACAAGTCTATAAATTTAGCCTCTTAGATGTAGAAAATATGAGAAATAGTTGAATGTAGAGTTTCTTTGTAGGAAAAAGGACAGGTTGAGACATAAGGAGGTTGTTCATAGGTGCACAAGTGCTTCCATGGTGGAGGAAAATAGGAGAATGGAAGTAGTTGTATTGTAATCTCATTTATTTGAAGATAATGCATAATTGGCCTCTCTTCTTGGTGGAGCTTTTTCTTGCAAGGGTTTATCCATGTAAATCTTGTGGTATGTGATGCTCTTGTGTTGTTTTGTGCTTCATTGCTGCTATCTTATGGTTTTTTTATTCTATATATATTGTTTTTATAAGTTCACATAAGGTAGTATTTATAAGCATGTTATGTTAGCCAATTTTTGGCATCATAAAGAAGATGGATCTAATCATGGTAATTCTATAATAAGGAAACTTAATTTTTAGATTTGAATATAAGTTTCAGATTTTCATGTTGTAGTCCAAACTTTGTATCTCACCCATTTAAGTCATATTTGGATAGAGATTTAATTTTCCAACAATTGGAATTTAAGAATCCATTTATTTCTCATCAATTTTAAAAATTTAAATTTCATTGTGAAATACTACTTGAAATAATGCTCTACTACTCGGGCCATTTCATAGACTTTATGTAGCTCTTTTCTTACATTTTTTTATATCTATTACCATGTACTACATATAGCTCCATTGATATGTTTTATTGGGCACATATTTTTATGCTTTCTATGACTCACACCCATATGAAGTATGTAACATACATATGTATACTCATGTTATGAATATGTAATGTATGTGTACATGTATATATTTGTACGTACATAGGCATACATCCATTTAATGTGTAGAAAACCCTAAAGGAGCCAAATACTAGTTTAATCAACTATTCAACATTGAATAAGTATTCCATAGTTGTATTATAGATGTTTTAAGTATACCAAATCATAAATATAATTGTTGGTCTATTTGGAATCATAATTATAAGACCATGAAGTCATAATAAAGAGGCTTAATTGATATTTTTGAAGAAGCCAATAATTTAGGCTAAACTCACTTGCCATATAAAGATAATAAATAAATTTGTTATTCTTTTAAGAACTTTATTTCAATTGATATCATGCCATGTATTTTCATCATGTATGTTGTGAGTTTTCTAACATGTATGTTTGTATATGTTGTCTTGTTGCATATCATACATGTGTGTTCCTTTGTGGTTATGTTGTCTTGCCATAAGACCTTGAATAGATTGGGGGATTGATTCCCCTTAGATTCATTGTCATCCTATATCTTCAACATTTATACATTTAGACCCCTCTTGACATATATTTCTCTACTTTAGTGTGAGTCTGAGCATAAGTTCATACTCTCACTAAATTGGGGGCTAAATGTAACTTCGTAAATTGTCACCCTTGACAATTTCACACTATTTTTTAGTCCCTTTTAAGTTATTGGACCTAATTCAACACTTAATTTCTAAAATTATGTATTCTACAACTTATTTTAACACTTTCTAACAATTTGCAAGTATAAAATAAATGCTCTCATTTAATACTTTGTCCCTAACACTTTAATTTTTGAAAAATAGGGCTAGGACACTAGCGCCTAGGGCACCTATGTGCCAGGGAAAACTTTAGTGGCGAATCTTCGGCAATTGGTGAATAATTAAAATCGAGACCTCCAGAAATGGTGAATAGTACAAGCTAAAAACAATGTTAAATCACCAGGTTTTTACAAAAAAATAATTTTGTCTTAATTAATTCGCCTATGTAAACGATGCATCATTGGAACTGATTCACCAGTAGTTTATACTATAATTACAAATATTAATTAAATTCGCTAGTAATATTATATTAGTACCATTAATTTTGGGGCAATATCGCCACAATAATAAATTACCATTTTATTTTAGGGATATTTTAGCCTTGAATAGGGCTTTAATTTATTGCCATCAAATCATTGATTATCATTTTAATCATATGGTTGCAAGTTGATTCTGTGCCCTAATATGCATGTGCCTTTGAAAAGGCTTGTTGAGGCCCAAAATTTGTTTTGGTCCACACGATTAAACCTAATCATGTTAACCAAAACAAATCTTGAGCCTCAACAAGCCTTTTAAAAGCCACATGCATATTAGGGTGGGAAATCAAACCAAAACAAATTTCGAGCCTCAACAAACCTTTTAAAAGGCACGTACGTATTAGGGTGCAAAATCAACCTATAGTCATTTGATTAGAAAGCTAATCAATGGTAAAAATTTTACTTTTCATTTAGTCTTAATTTTAAAGTGATATATTTAAAAAATACTTAATCCGTGTGTGCTCCAATTCGTTTTCGATAGTGAATTTATGCTTGGTAGAGAGGGGCTCTACCCCTCGACCCCGCCTGTATCGCGATAGGAGCACGCCAAGGCCGTTTTCCTCGAACCTTGCGAGGGGGTGTTGCCCCCTCAACCCCCACAAGGGGGCTTTGCCCCCTTGACCGTACCAGTGGCTGTCGCCCCCGAGCCCCTACTTCAATATTACAAAAAATAAAAAATATATGGGGGAATTGCACTAACCAACTATGCAATTTTTTAAAGGGGAGATTCGCCATTGTAATTAATATTTTTAGTGATTATTTGCTAGGATTCATCATTGTGATTATTATTTTTACCAATTATTCATTAAGATTCACCAAGATTTTACAAAACAATTTAATAATGTGCATAGATTCACCAAGAAAATTAATATATTTTTTCAAATAAAAGGAAAGATTCGCCAGGATTTTACACCTTTGTCGAGGTGGGGGGGTTTCTTAAAGTTATCCCTGCTATGTGCCCCTATTTTGGCTCCAAATTTAAATATGTCAAAGTCAACATTTTATTGTTTGAAATTCAAATATTTAAAGTCAACTATCAGGATTTAATTTTTGAGAAATTAGAATAATAGCATATAAATACCTAGCTATTGCATCATTTTAATATTAAGTGAAAACAAGTGAGCATCAAGAGAAAGAATTATCATCAAGAGTATTTATCATCAAGAGTATTATTCATCATGTCAAGAGCAACCATCAAAGGATTTATTGCGACAATTCAAGATACTAACATCATGTCAAATCTTACATGAGTTTATGTATTTTCATATTATCATTATTTTGTGGAGGCTAACCATTGTTGTAGGTCTCCAAAGTAATGCAAGCAAATTCAAGAAAATCAAGCAAGCAAGATCAAGACCTTGAGGTAATGTGTATGACTTCAATCCTTCAAGGAAGTGATTGAAGGTTGGTGAGTTGTAGCACTTTGTGATTTCATCATTCCTTCATATACCATTTATCCTTTATCATTGACATTGTTATTATGGAATTGGAAACACTAACACATGGTTTGACTAAGGCAAGACCCTAAATGGCACAACCTTTCTTCTCTCTTTGAATGTGTAGGTTTCATATTTGAAGAAGATTAAAGGAAGTTTGAACTTGGTCAATTATTCATTGTTGCATTTAAAACCCTAGGCCTTGACAGCTCATGAAAACTCAATTACAAAAATATCTAACAAGTTTATGAACGGGAAACGAAAATTCATATTCGACATCAAAGGACTATGAAAATAGATATGAAAAGATATACTAGGACAATGGCGCCCCTGGAGGAAATGTCCCAAAAAATTAGGCTCAAATTTATACAAGTGCACAATGTCCTTCTCGGCCTATTCTTGTAGTCCAATTTTTCTTGTGATATTTTAGATATGTTGTTTTTGTGTTAAAGTAGTTATTTGCATCATGAGGTCAATTGAATCATTTCATTTTATCTTTAGGACATTTCTAGATTTGGGAAAGGGTTGGTTGACTCACCTTTTAGGATGTAATTCAATCATATACCTTTTCCAAATCCATCAAACCCCACTACCCTCAAATCTCTAATGCAACCCATTTGAAAAAGTGTCAAATCCTAGGGTTTTAGTTTTTAGTATGTTTCAAGAACATAAATTGGGTAGAAGAAAGAATACTATGTCATTTAAGAGCTTAACCCATATGGGAGCATAAATAAAGTGGAAGGGAAAAATTGATGACCTTGTTAAGGACTAGTTCTTATCATCTTACATGTAAGATTTATAGGTGGATAATACTTGAGGAGGAGTGGAACTAGAACATACCTATAAAATGTAGCAAAATAACTTGGTGGAAATAGAATGCCACTATATGATGGAGTGTGCAACCTATAGTGGCATTCATATCAAGTATGAAGACAACCTAAGCTTGTGTACAACCTAAATACCTTATTAGAAGAGAGTGAGACTAAACAAAATAATAAGTTTTTTTTATCAAATATAAAGACAACCTACGCTTGTGTACAACCTAAATACCTTATTCTCCCATTTGCTATCCACTATTAAATATTTTAAACTACAATAATATTAAAATAAATAACTTATCCAAAAAAATTATATAATTCACCTTACAAATATCATCTAAATTTAGACTTAAAAATAAATAATTTGAAATCATTCATCATAATATAATTAAAATTATCTTTAAAATATAAAATTGAATCCCAATAAATTAGACAAACATAAATTAATTTTAACAATATAAATACACGTCTAACCATATATATTAATTCTTATATTCTGAATTAATAAACACGGTCAAATATTCAACCACAGTGGTGAATGAGTGATACGCATATGGTCGAATGGGTTATTCAAAGTCAAGTGCGAAATACACATTTGACATGTGATAATAAGAAAGCAGCGCGTACAGTGGGAAACATGGAACCCTAACTTTACAAGCTTAAACGTACGGTTTTACACAGATTACCTGGGGATTAAAGCATACAACAACTGTCGCTTTCAGTCCAGCACATCATACCTGGAAGTTTGTCCGCGTTCACATCTCCGAGAATAGCGTGTCCACATGAAACATGATATTAAATTCCCCGTCTCTGCCTTTTATCTGGAGGGGCAGGGTTTGAAACTTTGGACTAAAAACTTGTTTTTTTGTTGGATTGGCTGCTGCTTCCTTCCGTCTCTTGACCTATTTATTTATCGTTTCTTCGTATTTGTTGATGACCGCGGCAGAGGCGCGTTAAGGTCTGTTCAAATAGGGATCCAGGGATGGGATCGAGACACAAGCTCAACTTCAATAATTGATTGCAGGTTCACCATTTTCATGAATTCCTTGTGAGTATCCATCCATTTTTTTCTCTCTTTGCTCAGATATACACGTCCAATTGTCATAGAGCTTTCTAGGGTGGAATTTCATTTTCAGGTCATCAGAATTTATCGCAGGATAGAGAGGCCTGCCTAAAGGTCGTTGTTTTTGAAATGTTTTGTACTTGTTAAAAAAAATTAGGTGTTTTGGATTCTTTTGAGGTTTTCAAATGAATTCAGGTAGTCAGACAGATCAATGATCATGGATGTTGAGGATAATGGTAGTTGATAATTGTAAAAGTCCAGAGCATTTAGATTATCTGTAAATCTCACTCTGATTTCCTTCCATTGACAACTACAAATTTTGTTTCATAATTTCTGTATCGGTGGATTTTTTGTGTTTTTTTCCCTCTTCTCCATCTTGTGATTTTTTGTTTTCTTTGGTTCCATCTCCTGATTTTTTAATTCTTTTCTTTTCTTCTCCATCTTGTGATTTTTTATTTTTTTTTAAATTATTTTTCTTCTCCGTCTTGTGATTTTTTGTCGAACATGGCCGGTGTTATGCGAATCTGGTTTAATGGCATAATATGAAAGTAGCGTTAATCAATGCTCGATAATGACATCTTTATCACCAATACAACTGTTCCCGTTATGGCCGCCTGTGAATACATATATTAAAATCTAAAATATGCATTCTAAAGTCAACCAACCAATAGAGTTGGCAGCTGGCCGTAATCGTTTTCTTTCTGTTTAGGTAATAAATGAAGAAGACATTTTGTGGGCTTTGTGTGAGTAAAAGATGAGTTTTTTGTTTTGCAGCTTCGCCGACGTGAGCAGCGAGAAGAATTTTGAAGAGATGGAAATGTCAAATGCTCAATGGTGGTCAGAGCTGGTACAGATTCTCTCTCATAGTAGTAGAAACTAAATAACTTTGTATGGTGTAGGCTGACAAATTAAGAAATTATTTGGTTTATTGTCTGTTGCAGGCAATGGATGATCCACTGCAAGCAATGCAGAACAACAGCAATCTATATGATCCAACTGCAGAGCAGCTTGCTGCAGTTTTGGGGTACCAGAATAATAACTTGGGTCTGGACAATGGTTACAATCTGACGGGCTATCCTAGCAACAATATAAACCTTCCCCAGTTGGGAGCAAGGACAAGGCCTTGTGAAGGTGGTTCTTCTTACGAAAGGCCTTCGAAACAGATGAAAACAATCAGCTGGGATTCTTGTTCGTCTCGTGGGCATGAGCAGCCACAGTTTTCTGGCAAGGTGTCCACAGCTCCCTCTGTTTACGTTCCCAGTTCCCAACAGATTAATTCCCCGCTGGAGAACTACATAACTAACCTGTTGAAGTTCCAAGATGAATCTAACTACAATGATGACAGCAATAACTACAGTAATGTTATTGCAGGCCCAAACACGCCCACCATTAATGGCGAAATCCTGGTGGAGAGCTGCATCTCGGATATTACTAATTCTGTGGACACCTCTGCATATAACTTTTCGCCCACCTCAGCCAAGATGTTTAGGCCGAGCCAGGGGAAAAAGCAGGTATCCAGTAACACTCAAGACCACATCATGGCCGAGCGGAAGCGACGCGAAAAGCTTAGCCAGAGATTCATTGCTCTCTCTGCCATTGTTCCTGGCCTCAAGAAGGTAACAACAATAATTTCAACCTTAATTTTCTTTGCAAATTTTAAATATGCTGTTGGGTGGTTCATATTTTTGGTTTTGTAACAGATGGATAAGGCCTCAGTGCTGGGGGATGCAATAAAGTATGTGAAGCAGTTGCAGGAGAAGGTGAAGGTTATGGAAGAAAAGGCTCCCAAGAAAACTGTACAGTCCGTGGTGTATGTGAAGAAGTCGAAGCTGGTTTCGAATCCCGAGGACGACAAACTTTCTTCGACTTCCTCTTCTAATTGTTCGTCGGCCGTTGAAGATGGCACGGAAGGTGTGTTGACACCCGAAATCGAGGCTCGACAAGTGAACAAAAACATTCTCATTCGAATCCATTGCGAGAAGAGGAAAGGGCTGCTGGTAAAGTGTCTTGCAGAGCTTGAAAGGCTTGACCTCACTGTCATGAATGCCAGCATTCTATCTTTCACAGAGACAACCCTCGACTTAACTTTCACTGTTCAGGTAACATGACATAAATTACAGACGACGTTTGCAATGCCATTGTGATCTCTGAAATGTTTCAGTCAGTTTTCAACAGATTTTTTTTGGGACTACTTAGTTTTACAATAAAATTTTCAATCTTTATCATCTTCATTGCTTCAAATGTGGAACCCAAATAAAATCTCGTTCAAATATTTCCATCTGTATTGATTAATTGACTGATTTGATTCCATTTGTTGGCAGATGGAAGAAGCGTGTGATTTGAGCGTGGGTGAAATAGTGAAGGCTTTGCAGGCTCTCTTCAATAGCATGACATAGAAATGAACTGTGGTGTGTTCATTAAAAGGAAGCAACAATAAAACCTTTAGTGTTTGATACATGCAGATAGGACAGAACAATATTTTTCTTGTATAAGACTAGCTTGAATTTTTTTTATCAGATTCATGTCATTCATGTACAAAAAAGTTGCAGCAGCCATTTTGTTTCAGAGGGCATTTTTTTACAGGGCCTCCGTAGCCTTGTTCCATCCCTTTGTTTTTGGTAATGGTGCTCGCATTATGGGCTGTTTTTGGGATTAATATCCTTGTTCAATCAATGTGGCCGACAATGTAATGGTATTATGAATCTGGTGGGGCAGACACCATCTCTCTTGGATCTGGAAAAGCTTTTTCCCAGAATACTCTGGTTCTTTGGCTTACTTGAGCTTCGCTTATATAATTTATGTCAGAGATATTTATGCAAACATGTCAATACTGTTTTCAGTACTTGTCTTTGCAGATATAATTATAAACAAAATTAAGTATTTGTATTTATGGTGATAAATTTTCTATTTAAAGTAAACATTTATTTTTCTGCAGTAAATTATTTAATCTGAAATATTTTTAAAATTATTATATTGATTAATAAATTTTACTTTTATTATAACCTTTACATTATTTAAAATATTTAATGATTAATTTTGTATAAATTTTCATATTTGAAGAATAATAGTACAACAAATTTTAAGAATTTTGAGTAAGAAAAGCATTCACATTTTAATATTACATATGAAATGTTCAGATAAGTGCATGTTGGGAGATAGTGTTGGTTGCCACTTGTGTATATTATTTTATGTTGATTCATTGTGTCATTTTTATTTCGTAATAGAAAGCTATCTAATAGATATCCCACAAATCATTGCTATACAGACAAAAAAGAATTGCAATTCCCTTTTACTTTTTGACGGAGATCAAGAGTTATCTAAGGCTAAGGTCATGAGTTCAAAGTACAATAAACATTCAAGTTGTGCAAATGTCCAAACATGTAAGGTGCAAGTTCAATCCATAAGTTGTCATGTACAATATTTTTGACATGGAATATGTGCCTCTAATCCCCATTAACTGGTGGTGCTACACCAATTGTAGTCCCTACAAACAATCCCACTCTACACACTCATAGCCAAACACAAGCGAGATGTTAACTTTGCTATAGGTTGTTGTGTAGTTGCTTAAAACAATTCTTGCAAACTTACATTTAGCACTATAGTTGATGTAGGTAAATGAATAACACATGCACACATATAATACCCTACACATAGGCAACTAGTTTTGCAAGCAATCAAATAGACACAAAAATCAAATATAGAACCACATATATTTTAGCACATAGAATTTAGGGTAACTATTTAAATTAATATTTTCTTCCTTATATTAACTAAAAAATAATCCTCATTTATATATATTTATTTGGGGTTACAAAACTTGAACTAAAAAATGATATTTTCCTTTCTTTGCCTCTAATGCTACCCTACTTTCCTAGAGTTTGTAAACCTACACATGAAGATAAATCTCTTGGGGTGGTGACCCACTCGCCTTGGAGGTCTTAAATCTTCATTTCCTTTATGTAGATTTTCCTTCTCTCACAAATGAGGATAAAACTTAGATCCTTTAGGAATTGTAGCTTCCTCTCTTTCACCTTTTATCTCACACAACCATAATCTCTATTCTTCGTTTTTCATAGACTTTGCATATCATTTTCTTCTTCTAGTGCCTCTTTTCTTCCTTGAAATTCCTTAAAAATTGGACATTTGAACTTACCTACATGTTTTAGGTGACAAGACAACTTTCATAAATGTTTTTGCATGTCTAAAACTCACTCATTTCATCCTCATACACTGTTATTCATAAATGTGCTTGGGAGTTAGTTGAATGAATTTTTCAAGCCAAATGAAGGTAAAATATTTTAATTTCAAAATTGTGGGCACAAGGAATGTACATTTTTTTGGGATTTGCATGATGCCCCTACATCACTAATAAGAATTTTACTCACTTAAAACTTTAAAATCTTCTAAGCTAGACCCTTGATAATATGATGGACTAAATTTTAGAGTTTGTTATTTACTTTTTCACTAAACATAATGAGCCAATGTGTACTTTTGATTTACCATTTAAATTTATTATAAAGTGTGTGTAGGAGTGAACCCAAGGAAATAGGGGTTCCACCTTTTAGGAGATGAAACCTAGGGATTTAGGACCTATTTCAGTCTTAGTTCATTAGGAAACCCTAGATACTTCAACCCAATGATTCAACTAAGGGAAGGGATGCTACAAGGTTTCCTTAGGTGTGATTAAAAAGAGGGTTCATTATTAAAATGAAGCTTCAAAGGAGAAATGCAAACCCTAATGCACTAAACCCTAGAAACTTAAAACATGAAATTAGATAGCTAAACAAGATTTGAAAACTATAAAATTTATTGTTCTTGAAGTGCACTAGGACTCATACACAAGACTGGGCGATTTAGTCCCAATTTAGGGTTTTTGGGCTAAACCTGTAATCTTTTGTTGGCAAATCAGGATCTACAGAAAACTGTTGAAAATAGGTATATTGGGATTTATATGCCCAAGCTGGCGATTTAGTCCCAGTATTAGGGTTTGAATAAAAATTTTGTAGCCTCAAGGGGTCTTCTATAGCTTTCATCGTGTCCAATATTTGAGTTTGAAAGTCTAAATTATGGTCTATAGGTGAGTTTCCGTGAAGATGACAACTTTGACAAATTTTGCAATTTTTTCTTCAAAGGATCTTCAAGCTCCAAATCACCTAAATTTGCAATCACACATGAAGAGGGAAAAATGTTGTTGTGTTAGGGAATAGGGGTTTGCCTTGGTCAAACCTCATTTTGGTAATTATACCTTGAAATGAAATAAAATAATATGAAGGAATGATGAATGAACAAATGCAATGTTGCAACTCACCAAACCCTTGTGATAAAGGCTACAAACTTATGTGAAATGGCTCCAATGGGTGTGGATATTGACTCTTGATTGAATGCTTGAAATTTGACCTTGAATGCTTGCTTGAATCATGAAAACCTACATCACAAATGTTAGCTCAAAAACACACATGATGCATGAAGACTTTGACATGATGCTTGAATCTTTAATTGATGTTCCAAAATGCTTGATAATTAGCTCTTAAATGCTCTTTAATACTCTTGAATGCTCTTGATCTCATCAACTTGATATAGGAATGCTCTCTTTAGTTTGCTAGATGACTTGTAAATTTTCTAGGAGAAAATATATTAAATAACCTTGTATTTATACTTGTTTATGCCAGATTTGTTGAAATTACAACACTACAAGCCAACATTAGATCTAGGATAAAAACATCTTGCTAAGAATTTGATTTAAGTTATGTCCTGGTTAAAGTGGGACTCATATGCCACCTTGGGCACACATGAATTCCAATGTCTTAAACACGAGACACAAACTCCAAAAATTGAATTTTTTAATGCAATGTTTAAAATTAGGCCTTGAAACCTAGGTGGGATCCATATGCCCAAGGTGGCGTATGAGTCCCAAATCACTAGATCTAGAACACACAACCTCAAGCATTGAAGATCATGATTTTTCATTTATTAAATGTTAGGACTATCATGAGAAAAATGCATTTAATTAAGCTTGTGGATGAAAAATAGGACCAAGTAAGGCATAAAGAAGCCCAATTTTAGCAAGGAGGGCCCAAACAAGTGTGAAAATGTAAAGGGATACATTTTCCTACACTACATTTGTCCCTGTCTTTGGTGATAGGAGGAACTTGCTTCAAACTCTTATTAAATTAGAAAAACTCGCATCAAGAGGGGTCCAAGTGTATCAATGTTAGTGAGATGGGACAAGAACAACCAAGAGGAATGATCAAGCCCCCAGGATCAAGATCCTATGGAAAACTGACATAGGCAGGTCAAAGAACACACATGAGAATGATGTATGAAGAAATGACAAGATACAAGCATACATTTTCAAAGACATAAAGAAGAAATAAAAAGAAAGAAAGGGTGGATCAAGCCTCGACCTTTTGTCCAATGCAATGTGGATCAAATCTAAGTTGTTTATCCAAAATGTTTACAATTGGAACATGATGTCCACTATGCAAACAAAATGCATGATCACAAGGGCTAGTGAAACCTCAACCCATCCACCTGGTGA
>VDFB02271358.1:969157924-969193394 GCA_007258455.2 Sequoia sempervirens
TGAGAATCTATTTTTTCAAGCAACTTCTCTCCAAGGAAACTCATTTCATTAATACTTTTTTGACATGTGATATTTCCTCTTGGAATCTTGTAATTCTTGTTCTGTCTAGTTGATTGAAATATCTTATTGTATTCTTAATTTTTAATGAATTGTTGACACTCCAATGTTGAATGTTGCAACTCCAATTGGTGCAAGTAGAATAATAGGAGATTGATTGGGAAAATACATATTTTCAAATGCTTGATTATTGGTAACAATTACATATGAATTACCTATTCCTATTGTGCCTTGAGTTATCATAAACAAGGGAAATGTATTATGATGTCTGTGGTAGTGTGACATGATAATGTTTATTGCTTCATGCTATTTTTCAATAAGGTTTTCATAGTCCACACTTTGTGGTATGTCATCATGGATGAGACAACCATTAATTTTCATGGTGTTAATGGAATTTATAGCTTCATTTTTGTATTCTTCGCATTGAAATTTATTATACCAATATGTTTGACTATCTAGATCTCTTATGCTGAACATATCTATCTCTGAAACTTGCAAAATTTGACCATTATGAAGTCTACATATAATTTCACATTCACTCTATGTAGTAGTTCCTTGGACATTGTCATTGCCTTCAAATTTAGAATCACCAATGTTTTCAATAATTTTAACAAGTATTATTCATTCCAAATGTCATTGATTATAATTGAAGCTCTCCCACCTTACCACTATGGATTAGTTTTTATGACCAATATCTCTGTAAATGATTCAGAATGGTTTGTAAAGTAACAATTCTGATGAGAAAAAATATATCTATTTATTTGAGTCACCTATAGGAATGTATTGAAATCTAGGAAACACTCTTATAATAGCTACATTTTTTTTGTATTTCATTTTGTCTCCTATTCTTTAATGATTATATATCCATTCTTTGGCTGTCATAAGAGAGACACATTCCATAGTGAAAGGTATGTTTATGTATGTGTTAATGAAAGATATTGTTTTCTCTTTACTGTCATCTCCTGAATTTACAACTATGCATTTTAAAACCTCATTTGATACATTTAGGTTGATAAACCTTCTATTGATCTCTATTAGTGGAAGTTTTAAAAGCATGTGACTTTTTTTTGGGTTCCAATATCCCTTTCTATTAGTGTTTTGGTGAGAAGCCTCTTATAAGTTGAACATGTGGCTAAATCATTTGGGTTTTCTATGTTTGCAAGATGCATTAACACTTGGTGATATGTTTCTAAGATTTTTTCTACTTTGGCTTTGTACAAGTAGCAATATATTTAATTACATCATGTTTTGATAGCACACGTTGTCAATCAGTGTTTTCTCTCCATATTTCGAGTATGTACTGATTGTGTGATTTAAGTCTATTGTCATTTCTTAATGGCATAATTTTTTTCACCATTTTGTATATCTTCATATACTTTTGATCCTTCCAAATTTAATGACCATGGAGCATTATACATATATTTCATTTAAGTAACAAATTCTTGTAAATTTACTTCTTTATAAAAATAATAAACTGTTTACATTAATTGAATAATAATATGTTTTGAAATATTTACCTACATATGGGGTTTGGACAGAATGAAGTAGGTTGGGGGTGTGATGACTGTGTAGGCCCACAACCATTAGTGTTGCACCCTGCATGTGTGTGTTTTCTTAGTGCATGCAAGGCAGGGGACGTTAGTTGGTGTGTGGGGTGGAGATATATGTGTGGGCCTTTTTCTTTTTATAGTTGGGGTTTTGGAAATTTCTCTCTCCTCTTCTTTTGCTTTGCTAGTGTGATTTGGGGGTGGGGTGTTTGAAGTGTGTGGGGTGGGGGTTTTTTGGTTGTCGGTTGGGGCTATGGATGGCTTAATTATTTTTGTTGCTACATGTAAATTTTATCATTTCCATCCTCTTTTGCATTCCTCCATTCTTGGTGTTCAAAGTGTGGGATTTGGTGTTTGAGCAGGGTCTTGGTGTTGGGGTTATAGGGTGTTTTGTTCTCTCGGTAATGGCTCCAGGGGAGACATCGGGGGTCAAATCTCCTATATATTTTCATGCTACATTTGGGGCTTCCTCTCCAAATCATTCATCGAGGGTTTGTGATAATAATTTTTTTTCAAATGATTTAGGCAATGGAGGATTTATGCCATTTGGAGGTTCTTGTATCCTAAAGATAAATGGATGCCTAGAGTGTACCAAAGATAGGCCAGTGTTGGTAATTCAACTAGAATCGATTGTGGAGGATATTGAGTATTACTTGAAGCATGCTTTGCTCTACAAATTCTTGGGAATGAGGGTTTCAATCCAATTTTTGCAGTTGTGGGCTCACCGAACCTGGTCCCTGAAGGGTGAGATGGAAATAATGTTGTTGATGAATAGTTACTTCATGGTGACTTTTAATTGTATGGCGAAGCACAATAGAGTTTTCAAAGGTGGGCATTATTTTCACAACTAGATTGGTTTATTTATTAAAACCTGGCATGTGAGGTTTGATCCTTTGGAGGATCTCTTGAATCGAGTTTCAATGTGGGTGCACCTCCCTAGATTTCCAATTGAATGTTGGCACAATGACATCTTGCATAGGGTTGCATCACTACTAGGGAAACCAACGGGTCCTTCTCAACAAACTCAAGATAGAAAGGTAAAGACATTTGCTCGCATTTGTGTTAAGATAGATTTAAATAATCCTCTTCCAGATTCTTTGAAAATTTGTGCGTGTTCATATTCATGGGTGCAATAGCTAGATTATGAAACATTTCCCTTTTGTTGTCGTTTATGTCATGAATATGGCCATCTGCAGAGAAGATTCCCAAAATCTAAATCTTTTAAGTCTCTGACTACTTAGCCTCCTTGCAATCCTCCCAAGGTTTGCAAAGGCAAGGACCTCATTCCTGGTGAGGCTATTGGTGTAGAGGGTTTTATTCCTGTTAAGGCTCATAATAGGAACTAGGGTTAAAAGAGGACTCTTAAGGAGCATCAAGAAGGTGACACCTTTAATATATTTGAGGTTCTAGATGATATCAACCAATAGGAGGTGAATTCAGTTATGATGATTATGGATTAAGGTGTTTTGGAAGAGGTATAGGAGGGTATTATTCCAGATTACAACCAAACTTCATAGGAGGCTGGTTCTTTGTAAATGGAAACAGATCTTAGTTTGGTGGTTCATGGGAGGTTTGAGATGCTAGTAGATGCAAAAATGGGGGAGGGAGAGATCTCTACTCCATTGGTGAAAGTGGGGTTTGATTCGGTAAAAGGAAACAAGGCTTCTCCTTCGTTGGGACTTCTTCAGAAAGACCAGAAGAAAGGGGTTGCTAAGAAGTCTTCCAAAGTTGGGAGAAAGGACTTAGAAAAAATAGATGATGGGGGAGACTTTGTTGGAGTCTGGATTTGTTAAGACCCTAGATTCCCATTTTTCTAACCCTCCACAATGATCATCCTCTCTTGGAATGTAAGGGGCTTGAATAGTGGCCCTCAACAAAAATTTGTTCGTGAATTGGTGATAATTCATTCTCCTGATGTTCTTTTTTTACAAGAGACTAAGTTATATGTTGAAAGCATGGTTGGTTTGTTTCCAAAGCTATGGGGGTGGGGTGACTGCTAGTGTATTGGGGCTCATGGTAATGCAGGGGGTGTGGCTTGCTTGTGGAACCCATTGAAGATTCATCCTCTTTGGTGGATGTCCTCCAAGTCTTCTATCTTTGTGGTTGTTTCAAGTCTAGAGTCGGGGGAAACGGTTCTTCTTTCAAACATTTATGCACCTACTGATTTTCTTGGTAAGTAGTTATTGTGGTCTCATATCAATTTCATTAAGAGGCTTGCTTCTTTTTTCCCTTGGATTATTGTGAGTGATTTTAGTGCTATTATTGAGTTGGATGAGAAGAAGGGTGGTATTGCGAGGTTGGAGCCTTCTACCTTCCTTCTTTGTGATAAAATATCTACCTTAAATCTAGTTGATATTAAGCCCCGTAATGGTTAGTTTACTTTGAACAACAAGAGAATGGGAGAGAATTCTATTGCTATGAGACTTGACCATTTTTTGGTTTCCTGTTCCTAGATTGGAGGATTTTGGTCTACTTGCTCTGAGATTTTGGACTAGAGGGGCTCAAAACACTAGCCTATTAAGTTATCTCTACTTCGACTCGTGTTCCTCGGTCCCCCTCTTTCAAGTTCCAACTTATGTGGTTAAGAGATTCTTCCTTGTAGGATCATGTGGTTGAATGGTGGCGGATGGGAAGACCTGCTCATGGAACTGCTATGTATTCTTTTTCCAAACTGCTGCAACATGTGAAATATCAGCTCAAGCAGTGGAACAGGTAGTGTTTTGGATATATTTTTCATGCTAAGGTTATTGCTCAAGCTGACTTGGATGTCATCACTTAGGAGATAAGGGGGTTTGGTATTTTTGAGGACTTACTCAGGGAGGAGGCAAGGGCTTTGAAAGCTTTGGAGGAGTGTGAGTTTCACAAGGAAATTTATTGGAAACAAAAGGAACGTGTTGAGTGATTACAGGAGGGGGGCATAAACACTTCTTTCTTCTTCAATTCAGTGAAAGCTAGGAGACATAGTAATTCTATTCCTGTTCTTGTGAATGGTAGGGGTGGGCATTTATCTTCTTGGAAGGATATGTCTAGAGAAGCTTTACAGTTCTTTGCTTCATTATTTAGAGAGGATTCTCAGGATGGTTTAGCAAAATAGAACCATGTTTTGTCGTGTATCCCCTCTTTGGTTATTAGGGAGATGAATGAGTATCTTTTGGGCTATATCCTACTGGAGGGAATGGAGGCTACTAGTTTCCAAATGAAGAAAGGGAAATCCTTGAGTCTTGATGGCTTTCCGATTGAATTTTTTTAGGAATTTTGGGATATCATTCAAATGGACCTATTGGAGGTGGTTCACGAGTCTTAGAGGAATAAGAAGATGCTGCAAGATTTGAACTCTACCTTTGATGAGGGCACAACCCTATATTTTAAAAATAACTCCACAAACAAGAGAATAATTTTTATTATTCAAATGGAGCTTCTGTTTAGATCTCAATCCCCAAGTTCTACAAACACATGCAAGTTGCTGCAGCCACAGCAATGTCCTCTAATATGCTGTGCTTCAAAAAGTTACCCAAAATTAGAAACCCACCCATAAATAGAGCTCCTCATTAGTTTGGAGCCAAAACAACATTCACTTGAGCCAGCGCCATTTCAAAATTCTACATAACATGAAGTTCAAATTTTGAAAGAGCATTTGCAATTGTATCTTCTAGAAAGTGCGCCAACTTCCCGGGGCCATAACTTTTGATATGGGACTTCGATTTGCAAACTATTTGAACCGTTGGAAAGGTCTCAAAGTCGATAACGCGCTCAAAATTTGCTACACCGATTTCAGAAAGTTTCGGGGCCGTTATGGGAACTCTAAGTGCCTCAAATCTCACTCAGAAGATTTTCAGGTGCAAATCTGGGAAACTAAAATTGCAATATCTTCAGTCCCGTGAAACGTAAAATAAAACCGTAAATCGCACTCACTGTGACCTAAAAAGTAAAAACATCTAAAAACCGAGAAACTTGAAATTTAACTATTTTTGGGTGATGCAAGATTGCCCTTACACCACTGGATGCTCCTGCATCAACCTTCCTTGCTCTCATTCCCAAATGTGAGGGTCAGATCATTTGAGTCAATTTCGACCTATTTACCTGTGTAATGTAGTTTATAAAATCATTTCCAAGTTGATTTCTGAAACGATGAAGCAATGGCTTAGATGGCTTATCTCTGAGGAACATAGTGGTTTGTGGAGGATTAGAAAATTCTGGATGGGGTGGTCATTGCTACTGAAACTATTCATTCTATGGCAGCCCTAAAAGAAAAGGCTATGTTCATCAAGCTGGATATGGCAAAGGCCTATGATAGAGTTAAGTGGTCCTTCTTGCGAAAAATTTCTTATTGCCTTTGGTTTTTCAAAGGAGTGGGTCCAGTGGGTTATGTCCTATGTTACTTCCACTTCTTTATCGGTGTTGATTGTATACACCTAAAATCGGTCAAGACAATTAATTCATTAAATACAATTTATTTAATTAATGAACCCCTTTAATTCGTCTACTTATAAATAAATCATAAATTTATTTATATAGTTCACACCTTTCTAATTCTACCATCTTAAACCACATTCCTCTAATTTTAATTAAATAAGCAAATTCCTATAGTTTTTTTTGTTTAATTAATAATCTTCTCACTAAATTTAAATTCCCAATTTGAATTTAGGCATATGTCTCCAACTTTTACTCTTGCCACATCATCAAGTGTCACATGAATTTAAATATTTTGATATTTAAATGAGAATTATCCTCAACCAATTCCAAAACTAACTTTGGACACTTGTCTCTCTCCATCATTTCATTCTCCCTCACACTTGGCATGGTGTTCATAGTCAAGGGAACATCCTCCATGACTCTCTCTAACTTCTTCCATCTCCACCGTTCATCTCTCCATCTGAAATCTTGACCGTTGGTTGTTGCCACATCATTTTATGCTTTGGAAATCCTATAAATACAAGCCCATTCTACAACATTTGGCATCCCATCTTTGAGAAAACTTATTATGCGGAAATTATATGAGAGCATTTAGAGTTTAAGCATAGAGCATTGGAGCATTTTAGCAATTTGCATTGTAGAGTCATTTAGTTTATAATCATGGCTTAGTCTTATAGCTGCATTTTACTTTATCATATTAGCTTCATACAACATTTCCACCATAGAATTTAGCATCATTATCATATCATAATCTTCATTTGTATACAACAACATAAATATCATTATTATAGCATTATCATACAACTTATCAATCATGTAGGAATTAGATTCTTGCATTCTACAACATCTCGTTTCTTAGGTTGTCATCCTAACAGTCATAGTGTAATATACAAATTTGAGAGCACTAATGATTTAGAGGATCCTTTAGAATAGAGAACAATGAAATGATTTTAGGAATTTGCTCTTATTTCAATTTGATTCAGTTTTATGATTAAATTCTCTAATGTAATATGTTTCATTGCTTGTGTGATTTTATTTCATTTACACATTTTACCTCACACATAAATTTGGGTTCAATTTCTGGAAAAGTTTTTTTTTTTTGAATAGGTTCGGCGTGAACTTCTTTTAGCGCAACCATGAGTTATTAAAGCACATACAAAAATTATTCTAGTGCATCTAGTTCCTATTACGACGCATCTAGAGTATCTTTCAGTGCATTCAGTTCCTATTATGGTGCATCCAGATCATTTTTTCGGTACATCCGGTTCATCTTTCAGTGCATACAGGGGGTCTTTTAGTGCATTTGGTTGATATTTTAGTGCATCTAGTAGTTTTTATAACACATTCGGTAGTTATTTTAGTGCATAGGAGTGATATTTTAGTGCATTTGATGTTTGTTTTAGCACATCTGGTTAATTTTGCAAAATTTCAAAATCTTGAGAACTAATTGATATTTTATGTGTTGCAGGTGCTTAATACGCTAGTCAAAGACAATTTTATCAAACTACTGATGATGTATGTAGGGGTTGGAGTTGTTTTTTTTGTCTTCTTTCAATTAAATTAGGAACCTAGTTTAATTAGAAGGTTAAAGAACCCCTTGTTTATTGTGCTTGAAGTGATAGGCCTATGCTCTCCCCTTAACTGGGTGTCCAGAATGCTAGACTCACTATTTTATGCTTTGTTAACACCTTTAGAAGACCTGTCATAGTGGGAAAAAGTTATTGGTGTAATTAATTATTTAATTACACTTTAGCATAAGTTTATGTTACCAATTTTTTGCTACAGCTCAATTGGTGGAGCTGACTAAATACTGTTATATTTGAAAGTGAGAAATACAATTGTTTCTGCATATGCTAAGTGCTGATTGTATCTGGTTTATCATTTTATAAGTAATAGTTATGCATTGAGATGAGGAAATAGAGTTTCAAGAAATTGTTTTTCAGTGTTTCATGATCAAATGGAGTATAGGATTGAGCATACAAACAACAAAGCATTTTTGAATGCTTTCGTTTATTTCATAAAGTAATTCATATTTACAGAATTTCATTTGATTGCGAGAATTCAAATGATAGTACAAATATGCATTGAGATGCATTTTTATTTTCAAAATGAAAAGCATAAGATTGAAATAAAATATCCACACAAGTCATGGATGTAACTGTTATAGTGCATCATAAGCATCACACTACACTATGGAAGATGCATAAAAGGAACAATCACATAAGTATAAATATAATCATCATTGCCTGTTGATTGATGGCCGACGTAGAAGTGGTCCATTTGATTGATCACCGCCAGCCAGGAAACGGGCACGCTACCCATTTATACGGTATTGCTCTTGCCAAACACGCTGGCCTCGCAGCGGAAAACCTGCGCTGACCATCGCCTTCTTAACGCCGGAGCAGAAAACAGCACCATGCGAGCCCCGCTACGCCATCCCTATCCACGCTACCGCGATGCAGACCATCATGAACCAAAGGAAAGGAAATGCAACTGAAAGAGTAAAACAAAATTCATCCATCAAGCCATCAAGCCAACTATTCATTCATAGTAGTCAAAAATGTTTCTGAAAGCTACAGGTGGACAATTAATTTAAATCAACTTGATTAATTCAACTGAGTACATTCATCTCAAACACTACTGTGAGGAGGATTGCCCAGAGGTTTCACTGAGATTGAAAGAACACTCCTACAGTTTCAAATAAAACAAATTTCTGTGTACTGGGTGAAAGAATGTTCCCCATGCACTAAGTTCTGGAAGCAACAATACCCATGAAAGTTTCATATGTTTTTCATTTCCTGAAGGTTTAGCTTGCTATCCCAAGGGAAACACAACATGAATTTGAAGTGTTCTATTGTTTTGTTATTTGAAGCTATAAATTTCCCCTTTCAAGTCATGAGGGAATGTCATATGTAGAGTAGGAGTTACAAAGCCAGGTTAGTGGTTTCTTCAATGGCATCAAGGTTAGAATACAAGGAAAATATCTTTTACACAGTGCAAGGCTTATAAAAGCACATGGTGCCATGAAGACAGAAAAATAAACATACTCATATGAGCTTTACCTCAGAAATGTTGTTTTCCTCATAGTAACATTTACCCATGTAATGGAGATAGGAAAGTACAGAAATTTAAAGTGCAGATGTCTCATTGTTTTCAGTTTTCCCATATGAAGGCTTTAGTTAAACTATAACACATAATTTAACGGGTTCACCCTAACTGTGGCTACATCCACCAAAACTCAAGCAGCCTATCCAATACTTTTATTATCCAGTTGAAAACCCTCTACAATCTTGCTTAATAATCACATTTTTCATCATACAAGAATACCCATCCAACCCCCTACCAAGCTTAGAAGCTTCCTGCATTTTGGTTCTACAAATCGAATTCTTTTCCTTTTTCTTTATTGATTTTTCCCTTTTCTGATCACTAAAATTAGAAGAAAATTTTCTGGGTCACTGGTCCCCACCTGCCTAAATTTACCTCGACTCCTACAAGGACAGGGGCCGGGGTGTACAAGATACCATGGGCTATACAAGATAGCATGATCACACATACCAACAATCTCACTCTGGAGACCCGATCAGCTCCACAACTTTCAAGAATGGAGATAGGAAAGTACAGAAATTTAAAGTGCAGATGTCTCATTGTTTTCAGTTTTCCCATATGAAGGCTTTAGTTAAACTATACAGATTTTCATCAAATACAGTTTACCCACATGGGTATTTTTATGGAGCAACAATATATATTCTTCCAGAAATTCATATACCCGAATGAGGGTTATTAGCAGTAAGGTGAAGTAATTATGTGTTTTCTCATAATTTTATACACCCAGGTGGGGTTTTGCAAAAAAACAAGATTTACCCAGTGTTTCCATGGACGAGTTGGAATACAACAAAAATGCATCCAGATACACATATTTCTTCAGAAGATATCAAATACCCATATAGTGAAAATGGAGAAAACATAAAACATGTTGGGTCGAGCCCAGTTTTACATAAATAATTAAATATACAGGTTCTTGTTCGGATTCTGAATACCCACATTAGGGTTTCAAATTTAAAGACAAGATATTCTATTTTTTTGACATACCCATGTCAAGGTTTTTATGAGAAACAACAGAAAGTAAGAGAAACCACAGGGTTCGAGCTTCAGAGGAGGAGATAACAAAGATAGGTGAGTTTTATTCAAAACAATGAATGCCCATGTTTAGTTTTGTTTCTGAAAGTGCAAAAGAGTAGGAAAACTATGCTGGGTCGAGCTCAAAAATGCTCAAAAAGCTCTTAACAAGTATGCTCATGGCGCGGCTTGGAGAAGAGTTTTTAGCTCTTGAATGATCTATCATTTCACAGTTAGAAGAAACTCATGAAAGTTCCATTAGATTTGAGGTTACCTGAAGAAAAATGGAAATCAAATACATGGAAATCTTTACAGAAATCTGGATTTGAGCTCATACATGGTGCGACCTGTTGATGGCCTTTAAGTTTTTAAATAAAAACATCTTTGCTGGAGTATATGAAGTTTTTTAAGCTTCTTTTTGCAGAAAAAAAGATAGAATAACAAGAGCTTACCACTTAATGCATGTAGGAGAACATATAAGCCACGACTAGAGCTCTACAGAGCTTTCAAGAACTAAGAGACAAGCTCTCATCATGGCAGCCAGAACATTCACAAGGAACTCCAAGCTCGAAGCTCGAACTCCCTCAAGAAACACAAAGTATCAAGATCAAGCACAAAAAGTAAAGAATTCATTAGATATTTATCTCATGGCTGCGACCAGTGAGGCTTTTATTCCCATCAAAGAAGCCAAGGAATGAAATGGATACAGGAGAAAACACTTACCTTTTGTTATGGAGGCCAAACACGATCAAATCGAAGAGGAGTGAGCTCAAATCAAGCTCTAAACTGTCAAACCCTAGCTTATGGCGACGCTCATAGTAGAGCCATTTTCTCCAAAAGTTCACTTTGCAAAATGATGCGAAAAGATAGGGAATTCTTCACATTTTGTTCATTAGGGTTTTGCTTTACCCTAAGTCGACTTAGGGATTTTCCCTTAGTTTTTTTTAAGAATTATCAATGTCCAAATCAAATACACATAGTGGTGGCCGATTCCTTGTGTTTGGTTTTGAAGATAATCAACTCCTAAGTCAAAAAAATCATAATAAAACTATAATGAGATCTTAATTTTGACTTAGGGTTTTATTTTTAATTGATTTTGGAGAAGATCAATTAAAATAAGAATGATATAATCAGTTTTTCCTTGGAGATGATCTTTCATATTTAGGGCTTATTTTATTTTCAATTGATTTTAAAGAAAATCAATTAGGATATTGATGAGGAGAGTTGTGGTTTGTATATTTTTATGATTTTTTAAAGAAAAATCAATTGTTGTATTGGAGAAATAAGGTGGTAGTTGTTTTTTTGCAAAAGATTTAAAAATATTTAATTGCAAAAATAGGTCTAATTGTGAGATTATGAAGATCTACAACTATGTAAAGCAAAGATAAAGCAGATTGTTTTATCTCTTTGCTATTTTTAGCAGATTGGGGTTGATATTTTTTTCCTTGGGTCGGATTTGAGTTGTCTGCTGGATGGATAAGGTGCTTTATTTGCTTTAAAAGCAGATTTAGCCTATTTTTAGGAGCTTTTCAGTGTGAACTTGGAAAAAGTGTGTTTTTCTGCTTTTATGCAGACTTTTGAGACAACTTTGATGCCTTTTCCTTGAGCTTTCTTTGTGAGCTCGGATTAGGGTTTGGGAGAATTATATCTTGAAGAAAAATTAGTTTTTCTTCTCCTTTTTAGTTCAGATTTCAGTTTCTTGCTCACACACATTTTTGAGCTTGTAAACTCATTTTGTACTCAGTTCAGACAGATTTTGAATACTCCTTCAGTTGAATAAAAACAACATTCCTACTTCTCAATTTTGTGTCTACTTGCAATTTCAGTTTGATGTTATATTGTGATTTATGTTCATAGAGTCCTTGTTATCTCCTAAGACTGTAATTCTTGATGCAAAAAGTTCAAAAATACAGGTTGCATGTTGTATTTAAAATCAGGTCTTCATGCAAATTATTTATGTGTTAATTGATCATGAGAGGTTGTGAGATATTGTGTTATTCTGAAAGCTGTTTGTGAGGAAGAAATCAAAATCATCATTAAATCATTATCGAGTCTTGACAATCATCTGTTAGTCATAGGTTTTAATTTCAGTCATCCTTCTATCCCTTTTCCCAAAAATTACTTAGAATAATATTCATCATTCGGAGAACCAGCTCACTCTGGAGATTCTCTTTTTGCATAGATCACCCACATTTGAAAAGAGTTTCCATGTTTCAACAGATAGTCTGATTTTCTGCAAATCTGACAAAGGGTGCATATATGATTGATAATAGTTTGCTTAGGCATATTTTATTTCCTAGGTTAATTTTAATCCTTATCTAGTTGAGTTGTCTTTTTGCTCAAGATAAGATTAGGGTTGTGCATGTCTTGCTTTTTTGCATGATTGCCTTTTTGAAGGATTTTGTATTATTTGTAAAACAATTACTTTCAATAATCGTGAATTCTAGTTTTTGCTTACACATATTGGCTCTGAGGGTTTACAAAACATCTCTTCTTTTTTGTTTTGAATATCTGTTGCATGTGATAGGTGATTGTATGCAGGTGGTTCTTGGGGACTGTGAAGATTGTTTTTCAACTTCTACATGGTATCAAAGCTCTAGACCTGTGGCTTCTTGTTCGTGATTTGAAGATATTCTCTCACAACATTTTCTTTTGTGCAAGGGTTTCAAGCCAAGCTGATTTTTTGAAGATTTGGGGGTAGCCTAATTTTCTGTGCATTTTTGGGCCAAACGAACATCGCCATTGTGATCAGAGCACCCAAAAACCCTAGAAATGCCTTTTGTTTCTTTGATTTCAGAGAAAGTTGAAAAAAAGGCAAAAAAAATTTAGCCAGACGCTGTACGGCCTCCCTAGCGCGCTTCTCGAGGCACAAAATTTAAAAAAAATCAAAAAACGTGGTTAAAAAACCACGCCAAAGCAAGAGTAAAAGGCGCATCGCCATCGCTCCACCAATGTACCCACCACGCATCACCCTCCGCCACCGCTTAATCGACAGCCCTTCCAAACCATCAGCCCTAAGCTTTAGCACTGAGGGGTCTCTAACGCCTCATTTAGGTCACATTAGTGACCGAGTCTGGGCTGTTAAGCCCCGCCGCATCAATCCTCACCGTGGTCACATCTATGATCAGAGTACCAACCCCAAACCAGCTTTGTTTTTCAGCTCCTGGCAAACCTGGCGTATTGGTCACTGCAGGACTCACAAATTTCAAAGGGCCGCTTTTTAACTGCTTAGTCTGGAAGTGCCCTTTTATAGAACTTTTTTTCATTTTTCCATAACTTTTGCATACGACGTTGTTTTTTCAAAAATGAGATATCGCCGGAAAGCTGATTCCAAGCACTTCACAGTGGTGGTGGTTTGGTTTTTTGGTTTTTCTATTTTGATGCTTTTTTTCGCTTGTCAAAGCCATAATTTGTTGTTTTCACTTCAGGAGGCGTAACCTTTGCGTCTTGACTCTGTTTTTCGAAAACAAATAGGCGTTGGAAAGCTAGTTCAGTGCTCTACATAGATCTTAGACCTTTTTTTTCATATTTTTTACCAGGTATTTGATATTCTTGTTTTATCTCCGCCTTTACCTTTTGAATTATTTTCTTGGGAAGCGTGCAAACAGGCTCTCTTTTTTTATATCAACGAGCATTTTTTTTAAAATTTGAGAGTATATATTGTTGTTTTCTATCATGGATACACATAATATTGGACCCCTTACTCCATTCAACTATTTTGGTTGGAAAAAACAAATGGAGATTCATTTGAAACACAAAGGGTTGTACAAGGTAACCATGGGTATAGAAATTGAACCTACAGGTGCTACTGAAAAAAGAAAGTGGTTTAATAGATGTGATGAAGCTTATGGTACTTTATGTCTATCTCTTTCATCTGACCTTCTTTTTCATATTGAGTCTTGCACTACACTGAATGAGATATGGACTACTTTAGAGTCTTTGTTTGGGAAGTAGGATACTATGAGAGGGTTTCAGTTAGAGAATGAGCTTATTGTCTTAAATCCTAGGGATTTTGACAGCATCCAGGAGTTTTTCACCAAACTCAAGTCTCTTAGATTGTAGTTGTCACAGTGTGGTGTTCAGAAAGAAGACTCTCAGTTGATATTGTCCATTCTTTCTAAGCTTGGACCAGATTATTTAGTTTTTGTATCTACCTTTTATGCCACTACCTTTTTTGTATGATGACTTTGCTTCATTTCTCACTCAAGAGAAAGCTTAGTTAGCTAGCATGGGCACGGTGAAACCTTCTTCCTCATCACAGGCACTTATTGCATCACAGGAGCCCAAAGATCAGAAGGATTCTACAGGCAAAGGAAAGAAATAGAAACAAAAGGATTCCAAACCTCATGAGTAGCATAAGGAGTCCTCAGATTCATCCTCCTCTTCTAAGGTGAAATCATCTAGGAAGGAGAAGACTCCATGTGCATATTGCAAGAGAGAAGGACATGCAAAACATAATTGCTACAAGAAGGACATTGATGAGCTGAATCATCTTCTTCACAAACATCAGATTGATTTTCCTTCTAGGATGTCTACATCATCTTCTTCTCCTCATTCTTCTTCTTTAGAACAACATGACAGGGGCACAACTAGTTTACATAATTCATCATATATGAAGGGACATGCTCTTTGTGCTTCTTCAAGTATTGGATTAGGGAGATGGCTTCTAGATTCAAGAGCATCTCATCATATGGCATCTTTAGAGTCTATGTTCACTTCCTTTGAGCCTTGCACTATGTCTCCCATTTTAATGGGAAACAACACTTACATGAGTGTTACAGGGAAGGGGTCTATTATTTTTGGGGACCACTCCTTTCAGGATGTCTTGTGTGTCCCTCACTTGACAAACAACCTTCTTTCCATCTATCAGATCACACATGGAGGCACTGGGAGATTTGTGGAGCTCACACCTGACTCGGTTATCATCAGAGACTTGGAGAGTAGAGCAGTTGTTGCTACTGGGATAGTGGATCACTCATCTCAATTGTATTCCTTTACTGATTTTGCTACTGATGGTGCTTCTGTTCCTATAATTGTTCCTCACACTTCTAGTGTGCATCATCATTTAGAGGAGAGATTTGGCTTCTTTAACATTGGTGTTCTCACTTCAGATCCTGTTCTCAAGCCTTCCCTTCCATCTCCTCCACCTCCTATTGCTATTGTTGTGGCTACCGATGTGGCTTCTTCTATTTCAGTGCAACATGATCCAATTGATCATTCATCTTTGGAGGTTTCTATTCAGTCTTCACCTACTTTTACTTCTTCATTTGTTGAGGTCACACCTGCTTATGTGGAGACATCTTTGGCTACACCTACTTCACCTTCAAAGATTGCTTTCATTCAGCCTCTTCCCTCTCACTTCTTTCAGGAGATGCAGTTTCTTCAGTTCTTTTGGAGCTACTTCATTATGGGGTGGATCTGTGGTCTCTTCTTTCCTCTCTTATGGGGTGGTTCTCTCATGTATATTTTTGATGGATGGTGTCCTTGGGGGGTCTTATGGAGTCCTCCATCTTTCATCACTTAGTTAGTTTGCATTCTATTTTGGGGAGGAGTTTTGTTCCCATGTGGTTTTCTCCTTTACCCCGTTTGATTTAGTTTGCATTGCATTTGTAAATGAGTACTTGATCAAGCCTTGTTTCCGAGACTCATCTCTTGCATAATAATTTGCTTCTCCCTAAGTTGCACTTATGGGGGGGTGTTGGTGTAATTAATTATTTAATTACACTTTAGCATAAGTTTACTTAGGCATATTTTATTTCCTAGGTTAATTTTAATCCTTATCTAGTTGAGTTGTATTTTTTCTCAAGATAAGATTAGGGTTGTGCATGTCTTGCTTTTTTGCATGATTTCCTTTTTGAAGGATTTTTTATTATTTGTAAAACAATTACTTTCAATAATCGTGAATTCTGGTTTTTTCTTGCACATATTGGCTCTAAGGGTTTAGAAAACATCGCTTTTTTTTTGTTCTGAATATCTGTTACATGTGATAGGTGATTTATATGTAGGTGATTCTTGGGGACTATGAAGTTCATTTTTCAACTTCTACAAAAGTACTCGCCCTATGGAAATGACCAAAGTGGGAACAACTAAAGCCAAGTTTTCCAACCCACTATAATCAAAAGTGAATTTGGGGAAATTCTACAATTCGACAGTAGTGTGCAAGATAACCATCCCCAAATCCTTTTTTTCTAAAGGTTGGGAGGTCTCCTGAGGGATTTTATCTATTGTCGCACCAAACAGAAACCCTTATTACGAACCTTAGTGTAGAATCCAACCAAGTTAGTCTTCGAACACTTCTAATATCAAAGTGCAAGTGGAGGGAAGAATTTGCCCCCAAGATACTCACCATATAACCATCAAGGATTACTAGCCAAAAGTAGAGGATTCAACTTTAGTTAAGACTTGAGAAAGGTGAAAACATGAGTGCCCTCTAGGGGGTGACAGGGTTGTGTGAGCTGACATGGTTCTAAGATGTGGGCTATGGTATTTTAAGTAACCCTTGAGAATAGAAAAGTGCTTGAATTGTCTTCTCTTGTGTTATACCTATGGAAATCGAAAGAATTGGACCAAATTCTTGAATACACACTCAATGTTTAGTTCCTAGGTGAAAACAATTGTTTGATAAACTTCCTATTGTGTTTGAAGTCATAATTCAAGAAATCATCCATTGGAGCACTTAATTCACATAATTCACAAACTGGAAACCCAACAAAAATCATTGTTTAGAAAAGCATACCTTGGAAACAATTAGATTCACAAATTCAAGGAAAAATAACTAGACAAACTGTCAAAAACATTGAATACTTCTAGATTAGTGCATGCATACTCTGTTTCAACGCATTCACTGCATTTTCTAGTGCATCTAGGGAATTTTCTAGCGCATCCACAACCATCTTTAAGCGCATCCAGTCCATTTTATAACACATATGGGGTACAATCTAGTGCATCACTGGCTTTTTCCAGCACATATAGTCTATTTTCTAGTGCATATAAGTCACCTTCCAGCACATCTGTTCCATCTTTTAGTGTATTTATAGATCCTTTTAGCACATTCACCTACAAGATACCCAATCAAAATCACATCTAGGAGGGGCAGTCTAGCACATCCTTGGCATATTTTAGTGCATTTAACCTATTTTCTAGAGCATTTGAGTCATCTTCCAACACATTGTGTCCAACTTTCAGCGCATTCAGTACATTCTCCAGCGAATTTGAGTAATTGTCTAGTGCATTGAGTCTATTTTCTGGAACATATTGGGTACAATCTAGCACATCTGGTCTATTTATTAGTGCATTTGTGCTATATTTTAGCACATCCATACCCTATTTTAGTTCATCTAGTAAATTCAAAACCAGAGAGCTAAATTCATCCCCTGTTCGACAGTTTGAACCATAATCAAGGATCTTTTCCAAAACATAAACATTCCTTAGTCACACCAGTGCTTTAAACATGTTGAAACTAACCTCTACAATTGAAATTATTCAAACTAAACCAAGATCTAACACCTTAAAGTGCCTAAATATCAAACACACCTCTAATTGTTAAGCTAAGTTTCATCATCAGGATTTGCCATCCTTCATCATGAAAAAAAGCTGTATAATTAGATTTAATCGAGTCTTATCAATAGAATTTTTCATTCTATTTGACTTAGTTATTATCCTTTTAATTTCTCAAACAAAGATCAAAGTTTAGTCAAATTATAACACTTGTATGCCCATTCAAACAAGATCACAAAAACAAAAACTTAAAGAAAAAGAACTGGAAACTCAAAACACCATGGCTAAAGGTGAAGAAAATACTTTTCATAAACTCCACCAATCTGAAGATGAGGAAATAATTGAGGAATAAATCCAACATGCTCAACAAGATCCAAATTTCCACAAGTTCCTAGAATTTTTTTTTGAAAGAGATGGAGAAAAATACTTCCTAATGCTAGCTAATCAAGGTATCAAACTTCCACATGACTTTGATGTTAATCAATTGAAAGCACCTCCTAAAAAGACTAAAAATGATCCATCAAATGCAGACCCAGTGGCTGCCTTAACTCATCAAATGAAAAAGCTCCAACAACAGATTCAAGATATGCAAAGGGGAACCTCAAAAAGATACTTGATACAAGACATTTTCCCATATCCTTTTGATCAAAATATCAACATGATTCCTTTTCCCAAACATTGTGAATTCCCAAAGTATGATAAATACAATGGTAAAACAAATCCAATAGATCATGTAAGGGAATTTCAGACCATGAGCCCTGAATTTTCACACGAAGAAACATACTTGATGAGATTGTTCTCACATAGCTCAGGTGGACAATGCTTAGAACAGTTCTCCAAACTTGCACCACCAATTAAAACCTTTGAAGAGTTGGTTAATAAATTCATCACCCAATACTCCTACAAAATCTAACACAAGATAACAATGAAGGAACTTTGCAATACAAAAAAGAAAAAGGGAAAACCACTCCTCATATTTTTGCAAAGGTGGAGAAGATTGTTTGCAAGATATTCTTGTCCCATACTGGAAAAGGAAAAGATGAAATTTTTTATTGACAATCTAAATGATGAGATGAGCTATAGATTGGAATTGCAATTTCCACCTACCTTTGAGAACATGATTGAAAATGGAATCAAAATCGAAGAAGCTTTGGTGAAAAGAGGAGTCATAAAAATGTACAATGAAAACAACTCAACAAACTCCTCTAATAATTATAACAACAATGATAAACCAAAGTTTTAGCAAATAAATAAGAATGCTAGTAACAATGATGCTTCAAATGAAATACAAAATGAAAAACTAGTATTTAACTTGACAATAGCTGCCACCAAGACCAATCAAAACAACAATCCAACCAACAATCAAAACAACAACCAAAACACCAATCAAAACAACAATCGAAGCAATGCTAAAACTAAACCACCACCACATCGAACATCCTCAAATAGAAGAAGATTCTCACCTTTGGGACAATCATTGGAATCAACATTAAAGGAGCTTCTTGCAGCCAAGGTTATAACACTACGAGAAGCAAGAGATTGGGAACCAAGAGTTAAACCCTCTTGGTGGAATGATGCACACTTCTGTTATTTTCACCATAACAAGGGACACAAAACAAATGATTGCATGCAGCTAAAACATCTGATACAAGATCTAATAGATATAAAAGAAATATCAATAGAAGGACCCCAAACAAATGCTGATCATAGAGCTTTCAAGAATCCTTTGCCAAACTACGAAAAAGGGGAATCCTCTTCACAAATACCAAAGGAAAAAACGTGAACTATGTCTATGATTCTACCATTTTCCATATTGAGGTTGTTGATGATCAAATCCATGATAAGCAAGACTTTATTGCAGCTGATAATTCAATTAATGACATCACAACTGAGCATGACCAAGACATGGCTATGGCTGATAATCAAAACAAAAATATTGTTACAGCTAAAAATTAAAGCAAAGACATTGTCATAGTTGAAAATCCACTTAATGAAACTAACATCAAATCAAATCAAATCAATGACATCCCACCAATAAATCTGATCACAAAAATGGCTTATAATGATAATCAAATTAATGTCATTAAAATCAGAGATAAACAAGACAACATGCTAGTCAATGCAACCACAAGAGCTCAGTCAAATTATGTCTTGAAAGGAGCTACATCTAAAAGAGTTGTTTCCCTTGCTACTTAGTATAACATTGTTGACCAATTGCTGAAAATACCAGCTCAAATATCCATATTAGAACTTTTGAAAATCTCACTAGCTCATAAGGAGATTCTAGAACAAGCTCTGGTAGCCACCACAGTACCAAATAATCTGGAAGTTTTCCAATTCCAAGCTACAGTGGGACACTTGACCGCACCTCATTGCCTATCATTTTTTGAAAACGATGAAGTATCACTCAATCACCCACACAATTTTTCTCTCCACATTAAGGTTTTAATTCACAAACGCTGGGTCAAATGTGTTCTAATAGATGGTGGAGCTAGCCTAAATATTTGTACTTTGAAACTCATCCGTGCACTAGGATATTCATAAAATTCAATTGATGCTAGAAGAAAAATCACTATCAAAGCCTATGATGATGAAGAGAGATCTTCCCAAGGACTAATTGTGTTACCAATTCAAGTGGGACCAGTTGTAAAAGATATAATCTGCCAAGTGTTAGACAAAGAGTTGACATACAATATACTCTTGGGACATCCTTGGATTCATGAGATGCAAGCAGTGCTGTCAACATATCACTAGTGTTTGAAGTTTCCTTTCAATGGGCAAGAAATCACCATTTTAGCTGATTCCAACTACCCCCAATATTGCAACACTCAAAAAAACCCAAGATACTTTTGTGCCACATAACAAGGAAGCTACAACTCCTAGTTCATCCAACAATGAAAGAAAACTAAATTCCTTGTCAAAGTGGGTTGAGAAAAAGGACTAGTCAAAGGACATGGGTATCAATGATTCTACTCCATCAAGCAATGAAAGTCAATCGAATTCTTTGTCAAATCAGCTTGAGGAAAAGGTTCAGTCAAAAGATAAAGGTATTGGTGAATCCACTTATTCAAGCAATGAAAGTCAACTAATTTTTTTATCAAAATAGTTTGAAAAGATCCAATTGAAAGACAAAGGTATGGGGGAATACTCGATTGAACAATCATTATGTCTTTCACAATTGATGCCTTCTCCTAAGCCATATGGATAGCCACCCACATAAAAACAACAATCTTCATCACCAACCACACTTTTTGAGGGTAAATTCATCAAAGTAGGCACTTTAGTGGATGAGTCAGAAGATAAGGATGTTCTAAATGGGTTGTACAAAGATGAAGAGACATCACAAGAATCAACTTCCAGGGTAAAAACATAACAATATGGTAAAGGGAAGACAATCCTAGAAAAGATGGGATACGAAGGAAATAGTTTTGTTCGAAAAAGAAAAGAAGGCATTGTTGAACCAATACAACCTACCATAACCAATCCAAAAGATAAGACAGGGCTAGGATACAGGGAAGAGACCAAAGAAGAAACCAACCAGTAGGTTGTTGAGTGAATCCTACAATTACAAGCCAACTCTGAAACTAATTCAAATGAATATGAGTGGGATTCGCTATTTGAGGTATCCTTTGAAGACAAACAAGTTGATGTGATAAAAAAGTATACACCAACATGTACGAAGGGAAAAACCTCGAGTTCTAGACCACTTGAAGTTGGATCACAACATATCGATGACTCAAGTGAAGATGATCAAACTTTGAAGGAGATAGATACTTCGAAAGAGAGTAACATCATAGACCTCGATATTGCTATCAGACACTTTGACAACGTTTCCATCATGGAACTCACCCCTTTTGACCTTAGCCAACTGATGATTTCTTGCCATTGGTACACCCTGAATTGATTGACTGGGACCAAACTGAGCTTCTTGACATACCTACCTTTCCAAACAATGATGCCATTGTGAACTTCCTTTAGTCTGATGATATTGAAACATGTTCCACCAACGAATCTCATAACAAAGCTTAAGACAAGGGGAGTGCCAAATCTCTCAGCTGCAAAATGAATATAAAAAATCAATCTAATGGTGAAAACCATTTAATGGCAGTATTAGATCAAGAAAAAGTAAAAATAAAGAGCACATCTAATGGTGAAAACCTCTTCGAGGCACCAAAAGATGGGAGATTTGACACTCTTCCCAAGCACTATCATGAGAGATCTTTAGTACCGATTGAACCTACCCAATCCATCAACATTGGTACAACTGAAATAGTCAAGACTCTACATCTAGTAGCATCCATGATAGAAGAAGAAAAACCAAGTTTCACTAAATTCTTTGAAGAGAGGAAAGTTAACTTTGCTTGGTCCTACGCTGACGTGCCAGGAATAGATCCAAATCTTATCATGCGCCACTTATCTCTACCACTCGGAGTGAAGCCAGTGAAACAAAAATTGAGAAAAATGCATCCGCATATCGCCCTATTGGTGAAAGCTAAATTGAAGAAACTACTAGATGCAGGTTTTATCCGTCCAATTAATTATGTTGAATGGATCTCCAACATTGTACCAATTTTAAAACCCAACCACAACATCAGTATATGTATGGATTTTAGAGATCTTAATAGGGCTTTCCCGAAAGATGACTTTCCTTTGCCTAACATTGACATCATTATGGATTTGACAGTTGGTCATGAAATGTTATCACTTATGGATGGATTTTCAAGTTACAACCATATCAAAATAACACCTGAAGATAAAGAGAAAACTGCTTTCACATGTCCATGGGGAACATTTTGTTGGAATGTCATGCATTTCAAGTTGAAAAATGTTGGGGCTACATATCAACGAGTGATGACCACTATCTTTCATGATATGATGCACACCTTTATGGAGGATTATGTAAATGAATTGCTACCCAAATCTTACACCAGAGAGGGACATCTAGAAATCCTAGATAAAATCTTCACCAGATTGGAGAAATTTAATGTGAGGTTAAACCTAAAGAAATGAGTATTTGGTGTGACATTAGCTAAGCTTTTGGGATATATCATATCAGCTAAAAGCATTGAGGTGGATCCTGCAAAAGTTAAAGCTATCATGGAGATGCCTCCTCCCAGGAATATCAACCAACTCAAATCTTTATAGGGATGATTCCAATCTATTAGGAAGTTCATCACATAACTGGCAGATAAAACTCATCCTTTTATTCACTTGCTACACAAGAATGTTTCTTTGAAATGGGATGAAAAATGTGAAGCAACTTTTAATCAATTGAAATAGTATTTGATGTCACCACCCATACTGGTACCACCAGCTGAAGGAAAATTGTTATTACTCTACATTGCAACAATTGAAGTATGTTTGGGTGTTCTACTGGCACAGGAAGATTCTGCAAGAAAAGAAAGGGTTATTTATTACATTAGCAAAACCCTAAATGGCTATGATATCATCTATACATTTATTGAAAAAGCTTGTCTGGCGGTAGTATTTGCTACTCAACAACTAAGACACTACATGTTAACTCACACCATTAAAATCATAGCAAAAATTGATCTATTGAAGTATCTACTCAACAAAGTTACCTTGGCAGGAAGACTAGCCAAATGGGTAATGATATTGAGTGAGTTTGATATCTAGTATGTGGATAGGAAAGCAATCAAGGGTCAAGCCATAGTGGATCAACTAGCTAAAGCACCATTACAAGATGATCACCTAATGAGCATCGAGTTTCCAAACGCAAATGTCCTTACAGTGTCAACAAAACAGTGGAAGTTATATTTTGATGGATCTTATACACAACATGGATCAGGTGCAGGAATCTTGTCTGTCACGCCACAAGGGCACACCATTCCAAATTCCTACAGGTTAATGTTTTTGTGTACTAATAACACAGTTGAGTATGAAGCATTGATCATTGGTATCAAGATAGTTGTAGAGTGGAAAATCATAGAGTTACATATTTATGGAGATTCTCAATTGATCATAAATCAGGTGAATGATGATTACCATAAAAAATATGATAAATTGATGCCATATAAAAGAATGGCCGATGATTTAAAGAAGTACTTTGTGGAGATAAAATTTGAGTAGATTTCAAGAGGGGATAACAAAGCTGTTGATGCTATGGCTACCATCGCTTCTCTCCTACAAATACCTGAGAAACGAGCCCGTTATGAGTTCATGGTGGAACAACTGTTTAACCCCGCCTATGATAGCTCTGAATCCCAAGTCATATACAATATAGTCTAGGCTGAATCTTCTATCTATGGGATATCTACACCTATCTATAAGATAACACCCTACCACTAGATTTATCCTGAAACTAGAAATGAAACTTTATTCAACAAGCAGCTTGACATACCTTGATAGTTGATGTACTTTACCGACGAGGTCTTGATGGTACTCTCCTTTAGTGTCTAGAATGTAAGGAAGATGAAACCGCTTTATGTGAGGTTCATGAAGGTATCTGTTGCACAAATTCAAGTGGTTTAACTCTCGCTAAAAACATCCTATGTTTGGGGTATTACTAGCCAAATATAGAAGAGTCTTTTCAATTTGTCAATAAGTACCAAAAATATCAAATCCATGGAAACCTTATACATGCACCAACATAGGAATTGCAACTGTTTGCATCAACATGGCCTTTCTGTCAGTGGGGACTGGATCTTGTAGGTAAAATTCAATCATCATCATCCAATGGACACAAATTCATCATCACAACCACATAGTACTTTACAAAGTGGATCAAAGTTGTTCCCTTGACCACCATCACAGGAAAACAAATTGTATCCTTTATCCCGAATTACATCATCTGTCGGTACAACATTCCTTAGTCCATTTTCACTGACAATGGTAGAACTTTCAAGAATTAGGATGTCCAAGAACTTTGTGTAAGGTTTCATATCCAACATCATTTTTCAACACTGTACTACCATCAGGGAAATAGCCAGGAAGAGGCCTCAAACAAAACCATTATGAAAATATTAAAGAGAACTATCAATGATGCTGGACATGATTGGCACATCCAACTGAACCTTGCTCTATGGGCATATCAAAACAACATCCACACCCTGACAAGAGCTACACCTTATGCTCTAGTATATGTATCAGAGGCCATTCTACCTATTGAGGTTGAGTTACCATCACTCTGGGTGTCACTAAAGGGGATCATTTTAGATGAAGATTATTAGGTGTCTAGGCTACAAGAATTAGAACTATTGGATGAGCGTCGTTAACAAGCTGTGGATCACTTGAAAACCTATCAACAGAGGATGTCATTAAGTTACAATCATCAAGTAAAACTAAGAACATTTTAGGTTGGCGACTTGGTCCTGAAAGAAAATCTCCATAATCAACATGATAGAGAGAAGAAGGGGAAATTTGAACCAAACTGGCTAGGTCCCTTTGTCGTTGTCTCAGTCTTTGGATCAAGAGTGTATCAACTATCCACACCTGAAGGTGATTTGTTCGAAGATCACATCAACAACCTGCATCTCAAGAAGTTCTACACCTAGCTTATCTAGCGCATCGTTAAAAGTCCTGAAAAATACAAAAAAATTAGAAAATGTCCTGAAAAAAATTGTTACCCTGATGAAACCATGGCAAACAGGTGTCTTGGTAATAACAACAATTTTTTTTTGAAAAAGTGCAATAAAAACAAGTAGTGAAAACCTGGCAACAGGCACTATTTGTGATAGATTAGCTTTTCCATCTATTTGAGCATTTTGACCATTCAATTTTGCCATCATTCTGCCTATCATCAGAAAGCTTCATGTACATATCCTAGCATTGCGGTCATGTTTCACCCTAGAATGGGGGAAAAATCCCAAACTCACTAGGGGAAATAAACTTTGAGCTTAAACCAATAGACAAACAGTAGTAGGACAACACAACAAACATAATGCTCATAGTGCAAAACCCAACATTGAACATCGATCATCAAATTGTACACATCAAACATCGATATCAAATAACAAACAACAAAATTAATCAAATCAAAGTAAATTTAAATGGACCATGATGTTTCTTCTGAATCATGGCTTTATCACTTTGGCATGAATGTTCAACTGTTGTACTTTTATTTTTGTCATCATATCTCTGGAGCACCTCAATGATGTATTGAACTAGAGGAGCTAGGAAGGAGTATGATTTTTCTTTGTTTGCTGTCTATGAGTTAATCATTACTACTGTGCAAAGTGTCGCAGGACATGCTCTACAAAGTATCATTGATGACATTCCAAATTTGCATAGGAAAATGATTAACTCTTGTCTATTTACGCGGGGAATGCTCAGGTCATCTTGGTTCAATTATGTTGGCAAGAGACACTACAAACGTTATCTGGTGTTGTCATTGATGGAAACCCTAGTCGATAATTGAATTTGCATGTCATAAATTGCTCATACCAGCAGACAGATGGAAGATAGTCAGGTTGAATAGAGCATCCAGAAATTTTGTGTTCATCAACTCATGTATAGATTTTCTATTGATATTTTGAGTTGTGGATGTCACGAGAGGTTGGCCAATGCACATCTTGTGTTGTTCAAAAATTTCAGTGCCTCGTATCGATTTGTGTGCAAGTTTGGAGATCCAGTTGGATATGTTTTTGTTCATCTGTGTTTGGAGACTGACCCAGTTGACATAATGTGTCACGAATATTCAAGGAGTGTTTACTCAAATGTTTTTGTGTTTGTGCATTTTGATTTTGATTTGAGCTAAGTTGTGGCTGACCATTGTGGATGTGCATTGAATATTATTCATGATTTGAGCTGATAGTTGCAAATATTTTTCTATTTTGTTGGAGCCTACTTATAGCAATTAAATCTTAGTCGAGGATATATATAAGTGATTGAATATATCATTTGGATATATGTAGAAGGTGTGTCAATGTGCATTGTGAATATTAGAAGGGTGATTGAGTGATTATGCACAGTTTCACTTGTGCATTAAAGTTTTTGTGGTGCGAGTCAGAGCAGAGCAGAGTAGAAGTGCATAGTTAGTTTGAAGGACAGAAGATCAACTGCTGAGCCTAATCGAAACTATAATCAAACATTTGTAGATGCTATTCTCTCAGTTAATTTTCTTAGATCTAATCCAAAACTTTGTAAGGTAGTGCGCCTTTCTATTTTGAGCAGTGAGCTCTAGGTAGTGCGCCTGAATGCAAGTGCATTCCCATATTGCAATCTTTCTTTTAGGTATACTCATCATATTGTGGATTGGACATCCACCGTAGTTTTTCCCCTAACAGGGTTTCCATGTAAAAATATCTATGTTATGGTGTTATGGTTGCTTGCTTTCCGTTTCTGCATATTACTTGTGGTTGAATGTTCTAAGTGGATTAAATATCAGAATAATAAAGTTAATTTTTGTAGAATACTGATTCACCCCCCTCTCAGTGTTGTTGTTTCCAACAATTGGTATCAGAGATAGTTCCTTGGAAGAAGTCTAACAACTTGGGGAGATCTTGGAAAGAGTTTTCAATGGATACAAGCCATCTTCAACAACTTTTGGTGGCCTTGGATGATCTTGACCAGTCAAAATATGAGAATAGGGAACTGCATGAAAATCTTGAAAATGCAGAAAAATTCATTCAGTCATTGAAAGACAAGATCAATGAATCAAGGGAGAAAAGAAAGGAATTATGTGATCAGATTAAGCAGAAAAATAGAAGCATGGAAGATGAACAACTAAGTCATGCTTTGAAAGAGAAAACAAAAGAATGTGAAATATTTTCTAGAGAAAATGTTGCCCTGGAGTGTGAGATGGAATCTGTCATGATAAGAATGACCAAGGAGATTGAAGATAGAAAGAAGAATGAAGAAAATCTTGCTCAATCCTTGAAAGAGAAATCTGATGTATGCAGCCAATTGGACAATGAATTAGAACAATCTAAAAACAATGAGGAAGTGCTTGAAAAATAGCTTGATGATCTCATAAATGAACTTACTACTGCAAATGAGTACACAGAGAAGTTCAAAGCTATCGCAGCCAAGCTTGATGAACTGATTAAAGGTTAGAGGACTGATGGTGACAAGCGAGGTCTTGGCTATGAAGAAGGAGAAAGTTCCAAATCTAGACAAAGAAGATTAAGGCAAGGAAATCAGATGAATGGAGCAAGAACAAATCTGGTAAGACAACCAAATGCTCAGAGATTCAATGGTTACTATTTTACTTGCAATGGGTCCAGTCATATGGCTTCTCAGTGTAGAAGTAGGATTAATCCAAGTGGACCATCATTCTCAGGCCAACGCTTCAATTGTAATAAGTTTGGTCATAAGTCAAATGAATGCGAAAATATGGTGAACAACTTTCATAGAGATGTTAGATGCTATACATGCAATAGACTTGGGTATATTGCTAATCAATGCAGGTCAAGGAAAAATCAGTGGAATGGTAGGTCTGGACAGAGAAATGTTGTGTGTTACAACTGTAACAAATTTTTCCACACTGCTAGATTTTGTTACGAAGAGGTTCAGTACCAGTTTATTACGTTAATGGCGGAAAACGAATATATACACCGTTCCTGCAACGGTCTGAAATTTCCGCCCGAAAATGAAGCTGTTCTCCAACCGAAATGGAAATGCGATGTCCAGTCGCCCATGTTCTCTTTTACCATTTACCGCAACCAACGAAATGGAACATCCGCTATCCATTTACCGCCGTTTCAAAAACGTTCATTACGCCATCCGCCTCTGTTCAGTGCCAAATTCCATAAAGGTTCTTATCCCTCATTTTTCACTTTGCATTTTGTAAGTTTGGAGAACCATGGAGCAAACTTTGCTGAGTTGCAGAGAAATTCAAGTGCAAAGAAGATTCAACGATCAAACTCTGATCCGACGAAAAGGTATTTATCGGAAAAACCTCTGAATTTGTGAATTTGCAAAATGGCCACTCCATTGGTAGTAGAAGTCAAGGACATGCCCCATTCAAAGTTCAAAGGGAATCCTTATAAGTCTATTGGGACCGAGCCCCCCTTGATGCGCTTTCTTCTATAACGTATGGTGTCTTGCATACATAAGACATTAGGGCTTACATTCATGCCAATATTGAAGAGTTAGGAAGCTCACAATTGCTAAATTTGTATTCCAACCATATAATTGGAGAAGATTTCACTGTTTATCCAAAATACAAAACCATAGAAGAGAAGAAGTTCACACAAATGGTGAAATTCCCCATATTTGAGGAAAGTGAATGGGTGAGATATATTTTGAGCTGAGTTCATGTGGCTAAATATACCCTTCAACATTATGAAAGAGGCTATAAGCATAGTCACAGGTCTAAATTCCTCCAGTGGACTGCCAATCCTGAAATCTGTAAAGAATCAGAAGGTCATTGATGGAACAGGTGCACATTTTGATAGAAGGGCAATGATAGTTGAGGACATTGTTGAAGTGGATGTGAAATTTGCATCAATGGTCATTGGGTACAAGGTTTACCACTCTAGTTGGGACAATTCAGTATCTGGTACTACCATTGATGCAGCTTATCAGATGGTAAAAGAGAATGCATATTACAACTTGTGTGAGTTTCTCAGAAGTCAGCTAATGGAGAATCTGGGTAAGATTAAGAAAGATAAAAAGAACACTTTTAAATATGGTAATATGATGTTGTGTTTGTTCTTTTATTTCATGAGTGAGGTTCTGGGTGTTGGGAAAGTTCATTGGAAAAGTAATCAGCCTATAGTTTTTCAAATAAGAGACATACTGTATGGATTTGGTGATAGACAAACCAAAACAACTGCCCTCTGGGGGTACTTAATTTTTTTTTAGAGTATGATGCATGCTAGGGAAAGAATTCCTACTTCAATTGTAGAGAAGTATAAGGATACAGTTTGCTTCATGGTGGATATTGATCAATGCCTAATGGAAGATGTTGATCCCAATACGGTATGGATTATGCCTATGGGATATGAAGTCGAGGAGAACATATTGGAAATGCATGTAGAATATTTGTTGGGAAAACCCGAGGATCCGAAAGAAGAAAGGTTTGGTACCTATGCTGAAAAGACTATGCAGGTGCATGATGAGTTGAAAAATCCTAAGCTTATTAGAAGAGCAAGGAAAGAAGTGGAAGTCATTACAGAAAGGTTGGGTGTACCTAAAAAAGCATTGAAAGAATCTAGAAGGAAGAGTGATGAAGTTGAAGTAGGAGAAAATCCAGCAAAAACCTAATCTACTAGTCCAGGAGCATCCTCTACCCGCACTAGATCAACAAAGAATTTTCTATCCCCATTTGTTCCTGCAGCTAAGACAGTTCCTGTGAAAACTGAAGACAAGGCTTCTGGTAAGAGGAAGAAGAACAAGAGCACAAGAACCTATGAAGCCGTCTCAGAAGATGAGGAGACTGATACAGATGAATATGTGATAGAAATGAAGGCTACCGACACTTAGGCTACAAAGCTAACCAAGGGAAAATCCTTTGGTGAAGAGGAAAAGGCAAAGAAGAAGGAAAAATTTGACAAGCCCGGTATGTCAGTTGAAGAAGTTGAAAATTTTGTTGTCAAGGATGAAAAACTCTAGCCTCTCTGCAAATGGTATGAAACTTTTGATGAATCAGGAGAAAGAATTCTTGAGGAGGAAATAATAAAACATTTGAATATTTTCAATAAAGTTATTGTTGAAATTATGTCTGGTTTACCTAAGAGTCTGCATGATGTTTTGGAGATGAGAAGAGTAGCTACTAGGATAGAAGAAGAGCATATGAGAAAAAGAATTCTTACAGACTTATGTCCTGAAATGTCTATTGAGGAGATGAAGTCACTCCTGAACAAGGCCAAGAAGGAATTTAAAAGAAAAATAAGGGTGAAAAAACTCATGATCGATGAAATTGATGTTGTTGCTGATGAAACCAAGAAAATTCTAGAAGCATTTTTGTCAAGGAACAAGGTTAATGTTGAGGAAGGAAATGCTGAAGATTTTGTATTTGATCCGGTACATGAGGTGGTGAATGTAGGTACTAAGGATAATCAGATTCCTCCTGATGTGGGTAATGTAGAAATAGCTATGGAGACTAAAGCTCCTAAGGTTGTTTTAGCTGAAGGAAAGGAGATGCTAAATGAAGAAGTTGAAACTCCTAAAGACAATCAAGAAACAGTTACTAAAAAACCAAGTGATGAAGAAGAAAAATTTCAGGTTAAGGAAATTCTAGTTGATGCAAGAGACACTACTGAGGCAGTGAAGAAATTTTTGGTGGATCAACAGGAAAAATTTGATCATGAATTGGTTGATGGCCTGATCAATCTATCCACCTTGTCCCAAATTTAGAAAATGAAAGTTATATCTTTTTCCCAGGCAAAGGCCAGAGAAGAATTGCTGAAGTACCACATTGAGGACAATGAACTTATGGGTCTTGCACCTGGAGTTTTGGAGAAAATTATGCCAACTCATGCTAAGGATCTGTCAGGTTCCTCCTTTGATGAACTGAAGAAGCTCATAAATTTTGTAAGTACTCATTTCGAGTCTCTTGAGAGATCAACCATGGTTAAGGTGCAAAAAGAGTTTGATGGAAAAAGGTTTAGAAGGCTGAAAGAAATGATTGCAAATGATAAAGCTCTATTAGCCACTTATATGAAGAACATTCAAGGTTCACTATCTGAAGGTGGAAAAGCCTACAATTCATGTTTGGTTTTGTCCAAATTTATTGAAGTCAATGAGAAGAAGGTGAAGGATTGTTATGAAATAACTTGCACAATAGAAGAATATGATATGAAATATGCTGCAAATGCTTGATAATAACTGAGAATAACAAGCCACTTTGAGGGGGAAAACCTCCAAATATCTCTAATGATAACACACTTCACAACTTGATGATGAAATAAGACTCACAACCTCCTATATATACCTAGTTATGCCTAGGATATCACCTAGGCTGACTTAGACACACCTATATAAGTCTTAGGCTGAACTAAACAACTAAATAACAATATACTAATGATAATATGACTTAATAGAGAGTTAAGATAGCCACAAGCCAACTATTCATAATTCCCGGATGTTAATTAATGTTATATGTTATGATTCCCTGCTTCAAAGAACCAGTCGTCCTCAGCACCGGTTTCGGATTTCGAAATGAACTCTAACCTCCTATGTGCACTTCCGAACTGGTAATTCTTCCATTGATGAGGGATACCCAGCTGAGGGTTGTCGACTCTCAAATTTCTTTTATATGCTCACTTAATCAAGTTCCCAAAAATGATCTTCCTTCATCGAGCTCTGTGTTACTTGAGTGGAAATAGTATTCCCAATTACCTTATTCAAACAAGAAACACGAAAAACTACATGTATCTTTGTTGTTGGTGGTAACTCTAGCTTGTAGGCAACACTACCAATATTTTGCATGATTTGGTATGGCCCATAATACCTTGGAGACAACTTATTATTCCTTTTTTGTTGCTTGAGTGAGATTTTCTTATAAGGTTGTAAAAATCTCAAGAAGACCTTAACTCTAAATTCAAAACTTCTTTTCTACTGGCAATGTTGGTTTGCTCTATTGTTTTATTCAATTTTGGGCATTGGCTAAATTCTCCTCGCGCAGTCCCGAAAAGTAATTTAAGGGTTGATGAAGCAAGTGGTCTTCATCAGTCAACTCTTGGTGACACCTTTATTGATGATATGAAGGAGGATGATATCCATAAAGTTCCGCAAATAAGACATTTTTTATGAGCTATGGAAAAAGAAGTGTTATACCGACTGCGTAGCCAATCTACCCATTGGATTATTGTTTCTTTGAAGAAACAAACGTGAGATATCCTTCCAAACACTTATTAACAACCTCATTTTTCCCATCTGATTGAGGGTGGTATGAAGAGCTATGAGCCAATTGAGTACCCAAACATGAGAATAAATCTTTCCAAAAGTGACTAGTGAAGATAGGATCATGATCACTAAGAATAACCTTAGGTGTACCATGTAGCTTTAGGATATTCTCCAAAAAATAGTTTTCCACTTCACTTGCTGTCAAAGGATGTGATAATGCAACGAAATGTGCATATTTAGTGAGGTGATCAACTACTACCATGATGACATTATGACCTTCAGATTTGGGAAGCCCTATGATGAAGTCCATGGATACCTCTTCTCAACGCTGGCTAGGTATAGATAAGGGTTGCAAGAGACCCGGTGTCTTAATTGTCTCCCCTTTATTCCTTTGGCAAACCAAACATTCAACCACAAATTTTTGAACATCACCTTTTTGCCCTTCCCAAAAAAATCTTGCTTGACTCAATATGTCTTCAAAAATCCTGAATGACCACCCGTTGAAGACTCATGCAACTTTGTGAGAATCTTGTGTTTAAGATTGGAATTCCTTTATGCAAATGTTTCTGTACCAAAGAGTATCTCCTCCCAAAATCCATTCAACTACTACGACACTTTTTAATTGTTCATGAGATTACTTTGTCACACATCATGCTCTTTTTCCACTCCTTCTTGGCTTCCCTTCCCACCTAATTTTCTGCAGTACAATGGAAAGGAAACAAAAATAAGGCTTCATCTTTTCCTCATATCCCTTCCTGAGTGACCTGCCAACATTTCTTTCCCTTTCTTATATACAATCTAAAAGTCATATCCTAACATCTTAGTGACCCATTTTTGTTGCTCTTCAGAAGATAGTCTTTGTTCCAAAAAAATATTTTAGGCTATCATGATCTGTCTTAACCTTGAAGTGTCTATCCAATAGATAAGGCCTCCATTGTTTAACTGCATGGAGGATTTCTAGTATTTCCTTCTCATAAATAGGTTTTGGTTGATTCTTACCCTTTAATTGATGACTCTCAAAATAAATTGGTCGACCTTCTTGCATGAGCACTACTCCTATCCCATTTCCAAAAGCATCACATTCCACAATGAATTCCTTGGTGAATTTAGGAGTGGCAAGCACTGGATTTGTACACATAGCCTCCTTCAATCTCTCAAATGTTGTATTGGCAGAATCGTTCCAATGAAAAGAATCCTTCTTCAATAGAATGGTGAGAGGTGCTGCTATACGACCATAATTCTTCACAAATCTTCTATAGTACCCTGTCAATCCCAAGAAACCCCTCAGTTTCTTAATGGTTTTTGGAATAGGCCATTCCATTATAGCCTTAATTTTGTTAGGGTCCACCTTTACTCCATGTGAAACTATGTATTCCAAATACTCCACCTCCATAAGACCAAAAGCACACTTGGATGGATTAGCATAAAGTTTATGATCTTAAAGTATTTGTAATGCTTGATCCACATGTTGCAAATATTATTCCCAAGTCTTGCTACAAATCAATATATCATCAAAGAATACTAACACAAACTTTCTCAAGAACTTATTAAAAATGGAATTCATCAAACTTTGGAATGTAGATGGTACATTGGTAAGACCAAATGGCATCACCAAAAATTCATAATGACCCTCATGAGTCCGAAATGTTGTCTTACAAATATCTTCTTCCTTAATCCGAATTTGGTGATAACCAGATCTAAGATCTAACTTGGTAAAATAGATAGCTCCATTCAATTCATCTAGCAAATCATCAATGATTGGAATAGGAAACTTATTTTTAATGGTGTACATTTTGAGCACTCTATAATTTGGACACATGTGCCAAGTATCATCCTTCTTACATACCATTACCACAAACAAGGAGTAAGCACTTTGGCTATGGCTGATAATTCCTGCCTCTAGCATCTCCTCAACAATTTTTTCTATCTGACTCTTTTGTATGTGTGGATACCTATAAGGCTTGATGTTCGGTGGTTGGCTCCCTGGAACTAATTGTATGGCATGATCATGATACCTCTTAGGAGGAATTCCTTTAGGAATATCTCCAAGAACAACTGAGTGACGATCAATTATAGCTTGCAAATCTAGATGAGTAGGAGCATTAGATTGAGAGACTTCTAATGAACATAGCTAGGCCACAAATCCATCTACTCCTTTCTTAAGAAAATTTTGCATTTGATGCGAGCTTACCATTTGTGGGGATTTTTCCTTCAACCCCCTTAGCTCTACTACCCTTCCTTCTAATTGAAACCCCATGAATAGTTCTTGGAAGTTCATCTCAATCATTCCCAATGTAGTGAGCCATTGTACTCCCAAAACAATATCTGCTGCAACCATGGATATCACATACATTGGGGTATCAAGTTGATAATATCCCATGGATAATTTAATGCTATGAAAATTCCCTTAACAACTAACTATACCACCATCTGCAATCAAAACCTGAAACTATGGAGCTAGATATATAAAACAATTTAGATAAGTAGTTAACTTTTTGTTGATGAAATTATGAGTACTACCCGAGTCGATAACACTATTACCTTCTGCTTCTTTAAGAACCCCATCACCTTGAGAGTTTGTGGAGCACTAAAACCTAAGAGTGTATGAAAAGCATCGACGTTTGTTCTCATTTGTTCCCCTTTCTGTCCTTTTTAGTGGCGTTCTCCTTCTTCCTTAGCTAACCTTCTTAATATAGAACAATTTCTTTTCAATCGTGATTTATGTCCTCAATTATATTTGCTATCACAAACAAAACACAACCCTTTTTTTTCCTCATTTTTCAGGAAGTCAAACCTAGTAGGTTTTAACATCCTTTTCTCTTTGTCAGTTGATTAGCCCTTGCTTCTTATGAATCAAATTCTTCTCCTCTACCCTGTGTGCTAAGATAAAAGACTCATTTATGGAGCTAGGGCTAAACATGCGTACCTCATGTTGAATGTGATCCTTGATACCCCCAAGAATAAATCATTCAATTTTTCCTCCATATTTGTATCCACTCTTAAGGATAGATTTTGGAATTGCTGAATATAATCCTTAATTGACCCTGTTTGTTGAAGTTTAGCCAGCTGGCTGAAGTTGTCTGTCACAC